>CBVK0100767957.1:0-13013 GCA_900067695.1 Picea abies | reverse complement strand
CAATAAAGAATAAGAATTTAGCCGAATGGGAAAATATGGCCACACCTTCTTTGAAGATCCTTTGATTTCTTTACTCACCCCACCAATCACTGTTTGTCGGGCGACCTCGCGACAAGCCAGCTTGTCGAGGATGAACAATGGTAGTGCAAGTGGGGGAACATCAGCCCCGAACACTCTGAAGTAGGAGAACTCTACCTCCACGTACCAGTCCGCTATACCACTCAGATTTGCAGCAATGTTGTCCAAGATACAAGGTGGTAGGTGACCAAAAATGGCGATATGCAGGGGCGCCATCACCCAGTTGAAAATTTTGTATATGAAATTGTCTGCTTTATTTTCCCACAGTTTGTCGTGGTACTCATGTACGGGTTTTTCTTGGGCTGGATTCCAAGCCCACCTCATCAAGGGGAATGGTGTCATGGAACATATCGTGTCCATAACATATGCAGACATGAAAAATGAGGACGGCCTCCCACTTGCCTTTTTCTCCCGATACTCTGTGACCCAGTTGGCCAAACTGTCTGAGAGTATCTTTGCCCAATTAAACGAGCAACCTTCTACGACTTGAAACATGAGAGGCACCCACACAATGAATAAATGTGATGTGTCCTCCCTCCTGAATAGTCGGCATGTCATCATTACCACATACTTATACTGTGGCTCTAGTGAAGCGATTGAATAAACGCCCTGGTCATTTGCTCTGAATTTCGCGAAGCGCGAAACCCAATCCTTTATCAAACCAGGCATGGCCTTATCATATTGTGCAACATATGAAAGGAATACAAGAGGTACAAGGGTAGGATCAGAAGGTATAACTCCCATCCATGTCAGTGTAAGTATGGAACTCATAACCCCATGTGCAACTAGTACACCAAAAATAACACCACCATTCAATGAACCTTTAGTCTAATCCTTTCAGCACCATTTTTTTTTTCTTGCGAGTGTTTGAAAATGTATCCTGCAAAATTTTGATTTACACAGTTCCTATAGAAGGTCATTTCTACACTTTGTTTCTACAGGAACATTTATAGAAAAATGTACCAACCTAAAAATTGTCAAGAGAAAATCCTTATTTTTCCTCTATCCTTGCTGAATTTTTATCACCATATTTTCCTAAAAACCAACTCAGTTTATCATATTCTCTAAGGTAAAATGAAAATTGAACATTGTGCAAGAAACTAGTAACCAATCTCCAGCCTTTCTCTTTTCTCATAAACTCAATGCATTTTCCTTGAAAATGACCATGGAAGTTGGATTCAAAAGGAGAGAACCAACAAAGCCTTCTAGGGTTTATGACAACCCTGAGATAGTAGAAAATTTTCATAAATATGATTGGTTGGTCTAATTTGAAAGACTCTGAGGGCTTTCTGATGTGGTTTCCATGGTGTTTGCTCATAATTTTCATAATATAAAATCAAATCAGTATGTAACCATAATAAGGGGGCTAACAGTTAGGCTCAAAGAAGATTACATCAACAAAATTTTTAATCTACTCCTAGTAATCCCTTGGGATAAAGAAGAGAGGAAAGAATCCATCAATGCTAAGAAGGAATTCTTCCTCCCTAATGAGAAACATGATGAAGATAAAAATGGCATAAAAAGGTAAATCCTTCCTCACCCATGGCTAGAGACAAATTATTATATCGTCATACATATCACATGTGAGAGAAGGACAAGTGTAGTTTATTATTACCATTTCAAATTGTTGCATCAGAGGAGACACCTTCCAAATCAAGAACCCCATCAGAACCTAAGTATCCCTTAATTCCTTCTTCAATCACTAAAAGAGACGAGCCTAAAAGTACAAAGAGGAAAACGATAATTCTTATCACATCATGGAATCATCAAGTTGATAGTTTCAGATGCTATTACGAGTTTGAGGCACACAATTATATGGGAATATTTCATAAATATGGACAAAAATCATTTGAAGAAGTGAAAAAAATAATGAGTGAGGAAGAAAAGAAAAAGGGAGAAGAACCAAAGAGAGTCACAATGACTAGAAATTCAAGACATGAAAATAAAAAGAAAAATTAGAATTCTGATGAAAACAATAAGGAAGTGGTTGATTCCTTGAATACTTTAGGAACCCCCACTATCATCCCATTGAATATCACCAATAAATAATGGGTATAACCCAAATGAAGGAGGTCCAATAGAAATAGGAATCAAAAGACGAAAATCCTAGTGTCAACCACTCCACTCACCATCAAATCCCAAGTGGAAGAGGTGAAGGACTCTCTTAGTCTAGAAAAAAAAAATAAACAAAAGGGAAAGAGCTTGAAGAGGAGACTGTAATGAAATAGGAAATACAAATGTAATGGACCACTAAAACAAATTCCCCTATGGAAAAACTTCTTTATGCAACCTTGTTGGAACTAGAGAAATCCAAGGTTGATGCCATCAAGTGGAAAAGGGTGGAAAAATATAATAAAGGAAAGTTGAAAGAGGATCCTACTCAATATTTAGAGAAACAAATTCAAGTTATGCAAGAAAAGTTCCAAATTATGACTATGCAGAAAGTAGAATACAACCAAAAACTAAAAGTAGAGAACTAGAAACTTCAACAACAATTAAGTAAGGTAAGAAGATATATGCATGAGAAGGTGGATATTAAGGAAGTAAAAAATTCCTACCACAGAAAGTGGAACTCTTTTCCCTGTGATTTCCAGATCAGGGAACATCATTCTCCCAATACCTTGCATCTTTCCCTTCTCAGGACACCCTGGTACAAAAAAAAATTACTTCCATTAGTGTAAATTTACTTCCATTATTGTTTTATGTCATAGTTTATAGATTTAGTTCTATTACAATTTTTTGTCATAGTTTATATTGTATTCATATTTTTTCTTTAGTTTGACTTTCTCGATTCAATACTCTTTAATTAAATCAGAATAAGTCCTTTTTGTGCAATCTAAAATAGCTTTATTTTCAACTTGATGTGTTTCCTTCAAGTAATTAGCTCAGGGTTGTTTTTTGTCAATTAATTTTCCTGCACATTTTTCAGCGTTTGATCAGTCTCAAAGCTTTGCTACCGACAATTGCATATTTCACATACAATGCGTAACACCTATTAGGTTAGTATGAACCTCGGGTTCAAAAGTAAAGTAGGAAACCTAGGGTATAGTAAATCATTACTTCCATTCTTGGTACCATCACCTCCTCTCGAGATAGTACAACAAAACTACCATGTTGCACTAAAATCCGAGTCAAGATTGATAGAGCTCCTTCTGTCTGCTGCAATCCCTCTGCAATGGGAGAATTCTAGGAAGGGGGGTTATGCCTTCGGTTGGGGGGGAAATGAACTAACATGTGATGATACCTAGCATGCTCTCAGTCTTGTGTAGACCCTAGAACCACCTGCTCGAAACCAACAATGTCAAAGTAGTTGACATGGGGACCCAAAAAAAATTCCACCCATAATTTTCTCAAAGCATATAAAGGCACCTCCCTGTTATTGGAGGGAATTTTATAAAACACTATGTACCACCTATCCATATAGTTTTTGTTCGGGAACTAACCTCCCTAACCCCTCACATAGGTATAATAATATAATTCCATGTAATAATGTCCAATATCAATAAGGCCTAAAAACAAGGAAGAATAAGTCAAATGTAAGAAGACCTAATAGAAGTTTCTGCTTCGAGAACGATATTCCTCTAGATTGTTCTTTTGGATAGATAGAGTATAAATAAAAGTAGAGGGTATGAAGAATATTTTCTTGGATATTATTGTTATAGAGCTCTACTCTGTTGGAGGTTTCCCCCTCGAAGAGGAAAGTGAACATTGATATCAATAATCAAAGTGCTTTTTTTGGTGTTATTGTGGTATTATTCTGGTATCCATGCAATTCCAACAGGAGGGACAACAATATAAGTTCCAAGGAATCACCAAAGGCTCCCCTGATATCTTCAGTTCCCATTGCATGGAAAAGATCCTCAGAAAAGGTCATTCGGGAATTATAACCCAACTCCACTTGATTCATGTTGTTGAGAAACCTTATATGCATCCCGACCTCCAATCTATCCTCTCCCACTACCATTTTTTTTACCACCCCCCAATACCTTCCCCCTTCCCATGGAGTCAATTATTATTCCATCCCTATCATCCCAGACAATCTTCCCCATAAATTGTGGCCTTATCATCATCCCTTTTTCCATAAGAATGAAATTGAGAAAAATTTTCATGAATTACTAGAAGTCGACGTTATCCATCCGAGTACTAGCCCATATTCTTCCCCTGTGGTCGTACTCAAGAAAGAAGGTACTTGGCATATATGTCTTTATTTTTGCACCCTCAACAAACTCACAATCAAAGAAAAATTCCCCATTCCTCTCATTGATGACCTCTTGAATGAATTGAATGGTGCTTAGTACTTCACCAAATTGGATCTACATTTTGGATACCACTAGATCCATATGAAAAGAGAAGACATTCCCAAGACTTCATTTCAAACTCATCAGGGTCATTATGAATTCTTGGTAATGCCCTTTGGATTGTGTAATGATCCTTCGACTCTCTAAAGTCTTAGGAATCATGTCTTTCGTCCTTTTCTCCTTCATTTTTTCTTAGTTTTATTTGATGATATTCTCATCTATAGTAAAACTTGGCCACCCCATATCACCCATGTGAATCAAGTCCTCCATCTACTCTCTAAACACCAAATTTTCCTCAAACAATCTAAATCTACCTTTGGTTCCTCAGAAGTGGAATACCTGGGTCATAATGTCGCAAGGATGGTGTCCAAGTGGATCCTAAGAAAATTGAACCTATGCAATATTGGCCTCGCCCTAAAATTTTTAATAGCTTGCCTGGTTTTCTGGGTTTAAAGAGCTATTATAGGAAGTTTGTTCAAAATTATGGAAATATTGCAGCGCCTCTCACTCCCCTCCTTAAAAATAAGGATTTCACTTGGACTTCAGCTATGGATCATGCCTTACAAGCCTAAAAATATGCTATGTGTTCAACCCCTATCCTATCTCTCCGATACTTCACAAATACATTTGTATTGGAATGTGATGCTTCCGAGAAAGTAACTGGAGTTGTCCTCATGCAAAATGGCAGGCCCTTGGCCTTCACTAGAAAAAAAATTTCAAAGTGACATTTGGGCCAATCCATTTATGAAAAGGAAATGTTATATATTCTACATGTTGTGGATCTCTAGCATCCTTATTTACTGGGTCAACGATTCCAAATCAAAATTGATCATTAGAGTCTCAAGTATTTCCTGGAACAACAAATTTCATCCCCGATGTAGGAAAAATGGGTGACCAAGCTATTTGGATATGATTATAAGATCATTTACAAGAAGGGGAAGGAAAATGTAGTAGTCGTTGCTCTTTCCCAGAAATATGAAGAATACAGGTCCCTTTTCTCCCTCTCCTTCATTGTACCAGATTGGCTCCAAGTTTTTCATTATGAATGGTGGAAAGGCCCCAGAATTTCTATCCTACTCCACTAATTGCAACACAATTATTCAGTTTCTCCAGGGTACTCTTGGCATAATAAAGAGATTCATTAAAAAAGATCATTTGTATTTATGCAAGAAATCCCATATTAAATCCAAAATTCTTTCTGAACTTCATGCCTCACCCACAGTGGGACATTCAAGGTTTACCAAAACCTATGAACAGTTCAAACATTTTTTTTTCTAGGAGAGTATGAAAAAGGATGTCCACACCTTTGTGGCTGAATATGAGGTATTCCAATGCAACAAGGGAGAAACTGTCGAATCCCTAGGCACACTCCAACCACTCCCAATTCCCCCTGCCATTTGGTGAGATATTTATTTTGATTTCTTTGTGGGATTACCTAAATCAGACTTAGTCATCATGGTGGTAGTATATCGACTCTCCAAATATATTTTTTTTTGTGCTCTTCAACACCCATTCATAGTCACCACAGTGGCTCAAATCTTCATGGATAGTATCTTCAAGCTTCATGTCATACCTAATTCTATTATCTCTTACTGAGACCCCACTTTCAACAACAATTTTTGGAAATATTGTTCATGCTCCAAGGAAACCAATTGCATCTCATCACTGCCTATCACCCCCAGACAGATGGCCAGAATGAATTTGTCAACATGTGTTTGGAAACATATTTGAGGTGTTTTTCCTCTCAGTGACAAAATCAATGGTCTCAATGGTTACCCCTAACTGAATGGTGGTACAAAAAATCTTACCATACAACTAATCGCATGACTCCTTTTGAAGCAGTCTATGGCCAAACTCCCCCATTAGTTCTCTCCTATATGCCAGGGGTCTCGAAGGTTCAAGAGGTTTAAAATAGAAGTAGAGGGTATGAGAAATATTGTCATGGATATTATTGAAATAGATCTTTCCTCTACTGAAGGTTTCCCCCTCGAAGAGGAAAGTGAACATTGCTATCAATAATCAAACTTCTCTTTTTGGTGTTATCGTGCTATTATTATGGTATTGTTTTGATTATATCATTACTTCTTTGTCATTTCTAGCTAAAATATTTATGTTATGCATACTATTTTATATCTGTAATACTATAGTTTTGAATAATTTGTGGGTGGATGAACTATTCAATACAAATGCATTTCTTGGTGAAAGGGGGTTGTTGTCCAGATTGAGGATCAATAAACGAGACATCAACTCTTTTTTTGAAATACCCAAATCTCTAATTTAGATTCTATCCGGTCGAGTCGTATAAAACTCAATTATTCTACACATATACTTACAAATAATAGTTAATTTCCCTTGGGAACTTGCAATGTATGATACAATGGCATCTAGTCAAGTGGCCAAGAAAAATTTGGTAGGTTCTTATGTGCCTCTTAATTCATGGACAAGATACCTCAACGTGGCCAACACTTTATCAATATTTTTATTTATGTTTGGTGGTTTTACTGGGTTGGAGTTTTCTAGGCCTTAGTCTTCTTGTGTATCATTTTCATTGTTTTTGGGTTCGATCTTAATAATATGTGTTGCAATTTAATAAGGCATGACATATAAATTAGGTCAATTTTTGTATTAAAACAAAAAATCACAATAAACATGCAAATACATATTTTAAGAAATTAAAAAAATTGAACGATACATACAACAAAATGAGGCTCTCTTACTCGACAAAAAATGAAGATTATTAGTGAAATGTTTTAACAATAAAATAGAATTTATTGAAGTGGAATTATGAAAAAGGTATGACAAACAACAATTTCATTTGAGGTAACTAGAGGAAAGAAAGATTAGAAACAACCCATGCATGTTTAATATGATGCAATGATGAAGAACCAAACATGGAAACTTGTGTCGTGTCCTAAATTTATAAATGTTATAGGTTTCAAATCGGTTTATAAGACAAAATTTAATTGAAATGCAACATAAAAATTACTAGCAGTAGTTTCTTATGCTACCAAGTATGTTGGGCAAGTTGGAGGTTGATATTAAGGGAGGAATAGATGCAAAATATCCCCCTCCAATTCATTTTTTCATGTACATTCTCTATAGTTATTTTTAGAGGGGAAATGTTAGGCAATGAAAGAGGGAAAATGCTAGGAAATGAAAGAGTTGAATCTATGAATTTTCTAGATGAGATTTTTCTAGAAGATTATAAGTTTTTACACTTCACATTATTTTAGAAAATATTAAATTAATTGAAAAAAACTAAAAAATAACTCGAGTGGGAGGAAAATTCAAGCATACCTAGCTTGAGTTGGACACGGTGGAAATGGATATTGAGTCTTTTCTTTATGCTCTGCTAGTCTCTATCTTAATGAAATGAAAACACAAGGTGTGGTTTGTGCAAATGGGCACAAATCATGCTCTCGATCGCTTAAAAAAGGGAACAATAGGAACACATGTGCATTCTTAAGAGCGTGCACATGTTCCTAAGAACACACATACACATTCCTGTCAACATTCCTATGTGGCACACTGAGTGCAGGTTCATGTTTTCCCAAACCTTTAACATCAGGAACGTGTGTGCGTTCTTAGGAATGCACACACGTTTCTGCTGACCCCCTTGTCACTTTTTCATCCACGAACTTTTTACACAAACCCTTATAGATTTAATGATTTGGAATATGAATATTATGGTAAAACATGGCACCGTTGTTGGATTACCTAAGGTTGTTTCCCTTTATGGTGTATGTAAAGTATGTGTTCTAGGAAAGAATCACAAAGTTACATTTGAAACAAGGAAGACTTAGAGAGAAAAGGCTCAAATGAAACTTATCCATAGTAACTTATGTTCCATGAAATAACCACCACTAGTATGTGCAATCTATGTATTTCCTTTCACTGATGATTTTTATAGGAATACCTAGGTATATTTATGGAAGAATATGCATAATTCATCTCATAAATTCAAGGAATTTAGGGAATTGGATAAATTCAATGTTGTTGACCTATTAAATATTTAAGATCATACAATGGAGGAAATTGTGTGGGAAATCCTTTGAAATTTTATTTTCATGGCATGGTATTTTTTGGCATAGATCGATAACTTTAATTCCTTAACAGAATGTTGTTTTTGGAAGGAAGAATCAAACCTTGATTGAAATAACATGGTGTTGGTTCACGTTAAATCCAACTAGATTTTGGGTAGAAGTTGTTCACTGTTTAAACCACATTTTGAAATTGATTTTGACCAAAGAATTATGGGACATGAATCACATTAAGAAATTGAGGGTGGGAAATCCATCATATGGACACCTTAGATGTATCGATGCATAGTGTAGCCTCATATTCTAGATTATAAGAGAAATAAGATTGATTGAAGGCATCATGCATGTATTATGATGGCTTACTCTAATGATTCGAAGGCTTATAGATTGTCTGATTTAATAAAATAAGAGACTATTTGTAAGGTATACATTGTCTTTGATGAGAAGACTTCAAGAATTACTTTATTGAATTTTCATTCTATCTTGTTTAATAGTTATCCATTGGAGGTTTTTCATGTCTCTCATTTTATTTATTGCTATATAAAACCAATGATTGGAAAGTCAACCTTCCATAGCAAAGTTGACCACAAGTTTTGGAACCCTTGTTCAAACCACCAATAATAATATTTATATAGGAACTCCAACTATGTATATTTGTCTTCCTATATATGAAACTAATACAATTGAAGCTATTGGTCTTGATGCAGAAAAAATAAATGACTCAAGGAAAATAAAAATTCAAAAAAAATGTGGTAGTGTTGTGTTAATGACATATGTGGTAGAGGCATTTAATCTTGATACATATGCAGATGCACATCATCAACTAGAATGGGATAATTCTATGACTAATGAGTATCAATCATTGATGAAGAATCAAACATGGGACTTAGTTCCTCGATCATAGGGCAACAATGTGGTGAATGGGAGAATACTATGACTAATGAGTATCACTCCTTGACAAAAAAGTAAACATGAGACTCAATTCCTCGGATACAAGGACATGATGTGGTAAAATTTCGACGGGTCTACAAGACGAGCTTCACATCTAAAAGGTATTATTGAAATGCATCAAGATCATTTGATATCAAAGTTTTTTCCCATCTAGAAGGCCTCGACTATATGCAAAATGTTTCCCCTATTGCAAGATGAATTATGTTGAATTGATCATTTCCCTTGCTACTCATTTTGGATGGGAGGTACATTAGATGGATGTTGAAACTGATTTGTTACATGGCGATATCACTAAATATATTTTTATGGAGAAAACCCTAACTTTGATAGGGATGACATTCATCTTTATCTATTGAAGAAATCATTTTTTGGCTTGAAACAATCCCCCAAGGCATGGTCTAGGAAGATTGATTCCTTTTTCTCAATTCTAGTTTCAAACATTGTGAGTTTGATCATGTTATCTATATTTTACATGAAAATGGTGAAACATTAATTGTTTCCTTGTGTGTTGATGATATAGTCACCAATATATGGACATGTAAGTTTTACAAATATATGGTAGTATCTTTATTTGTCAACACAAATATGTATTGAATTTAATATAAAAGTTCAAAATGGGGACTATAAATCATGACTTACACCTTAACAATGGGGAGTGAAGCTAACTAAATAGTGTAATTCTCTAAAATTTGATGTTACTCTATATATGTAAGTTGTTTGCGACCTTATTTATTTTACTCATACTTACCCTGAGATTTCATTGGCTATTAGTGTAGTCTATCAAATCATGCAACATCCATGAGGTAGTAACTTACGACCATGAAGAGGATTCTTCATTATAATGAGGACACTTATTATCCCAGTATAAAGGACCAAGAAGTAGTTAATTAGCTACACCAACTTGAATTAGACTAGAGATCGAGATGATAGGAAGTCTACATTAGGCTATGTGTTTCATATTGGCCCTCGACCCACATTATTGTCTTATAAAAGGAATAAGGTGGTCTCTATTTTTTCCATATAAGCATAATATCATGGTGAACTTAATGTCGCCACACAAGTAATGTGGATTTATAATCTTTTAGATTAGATTGAATTTTTAGTCATGTAGAGTTACTATACTCTATTGTGATGATCAACATGCCATATAGGTGGTTGATAATATAGTTTCTTACAATAACATGAAGGATGTGGCTCTTCATGCTCATTATTTCAAGTAGTTGGTATATGATTTTTTTTTGTCTCTTTTCCATTATGGGATATATGATTAGGTTGTTGATTTATTTATGAAGTTGTTGATGTCTAGAAAAAAACTTGGAAATCAACATGGAGAAATTGCTAGAACAAGGTCCCAACTAGGCCTATACTCGTTTGGAATGGAAATCCCCACCGATATGTGGGCTTGGTTTCCAGTAAATGGGATTTTCTCTTTGAATTGAGATTTCCTTGAAGCTCTTCTAAGCTACTATGCAGAAAATAGAAATATCTAATATAACTCTATTCGAAAGCTAGATTATGATAACTTGGATATAGAAGTAGTTCATGGTATCCAAGTTAGGAGCAAGAAAAATAACATATATTAAAGATGAGATAAAGATAAGTTATCAAGTTGTAAAAATAGTTCATGCAACCTAATAAAAATTAAAGTAAATACATGTCGAAAAAGACATATATGCATACTCAAGCTCATGATGGAGGATTAATAGAAATTGAATATAAGATAAAAATAAGTTCTCAAACTAAGAAAATAGTTCACATAGCCATACAACAATTAAAACAATTACATATAAGTAATTTAGGAAGAAATCACAAACATGCATACTCATATTAATAGCTAATTAACAAATTCATATCATCCATGAAAGATAACTTATCATGAGATTTAAACAAATATAAATTTGTAACAATTGTGCAATATGAAAACTCATACATATTTGGAATAGATTTTGCCAATAAAATGGAGCATCCTTATTATACCCAAACAAGATAATAATATCAAATTAGAATACAATTAATGAATCTCAAAATATTCCAATAACTCTTCTAAACTTAACAATATTGCACAATCCTGAATTGTTATTTCTAACTCAAAATTCAAATGATTTGAAAGAAGTTATACCCGAACAAGATAATCTTGTCAAATCGGAATACAATTAATAGACCTCAAAATATTCCACAAGCTCTACTAAACTTAAAACAATAGTGCACAATCCTTGATTGTTATTTCTAACTCAAAATTCAAATGATTTGAAGGACTCTTCCTACCTCGTGTCCAAAGTTGAGCTAGCCTCTTGAGCTCTTTTTTCAAGGTCGTCCATCCTCTTACTTCAGTTTGTACTCATGCTCATTTTATAATAATGGGAATTTATTTTCTTTATTGATGATTTATAAAATTAAATATAATAATATTAAAAATAAAAGTATAACATAAAACTAGTTTAATGTAATATAAAACTTAAATGTAATATTAAAACTTAAAGCGAAAAACATAAACGAAAGTAATTAAAATAAAGTATTTCCATTGTTTCAGCCATATACCGAGCACTTCTTAGCTAGCAGAGAAATTTTCCTTCATGTCTCGTTGTATTCTACAAAATGCCACCAAATCTGTGATTTGGTTCACCTTCCCCATGGATTAAACTGTGCACTTATGGATTATAGTGTGGTGGTTTGCTAACGTAAGGATCCAATAGAAAAATGACGTGCCAGGTGGCCTTTCCTTTATCTTGGCAAACAATTTAATGACGTAAATCTTAATTCCAATTTTCTTTCACATGCCATTGATCTTAATTATGGCTAGCTCTGCGTAATTGTGATTTGACTGCACTTAGGTTACTTTGTCATTGCGTACTTTCTTTTTTGCGGATTTGGTTTAAAACCAACTAACTGGTGACCTGTATAAATGGGATTTTTCTGCTGTCGTATCGTCCCCTTTTCCTTTGCAGAATCATTACCTTCCTTGCTGTCCTACGTTCTAAATGATCTCATATGATCAGTGATTTCTCCGGGTGCAAAAACCCTAGCAAAATCCTGACACGTATCTTCCTGACTTCTCCTTGATTTCGGGCTTGCTTATCTCAACGATCTCTCTGCAATTTCGTGATAGTGTCCTACTCTTTTCTGCAATATGGTTTTATTTCTACGCAGAGGAACTTGGAGCTAGTAAAACCCTAGTCTTGAACCTTTGACAAATTGTTTCTATTGTTGCGTTGGCGCCCAACAAAAATAAATCTCCCAGCAAAGAAGATTAACATGCCACCAAGGTCAGCTTCGCCTAGCAACGCCCAGCAAAGATGATTCACACGCTAGTGATGTTTGGTGATTTATTCTGCATTTTGGATGCCGGTTCTTGGTTCCTATAAGGACTGCGATTTGGTTTCTCGACCATTCTTAACGCTGACGCATTGATCTCCAAGCGGTTTCTCAACCCTTGAGCACTCACCTTTATTTAGTTAAAATATGATAAAACAACACATACCGGAGAGGCTACGCTCACTTCTATTTATTCAATGAAGACTGATTACATCATTATATAGGAAACTTCAACTCATACTTATAATTAACTCTTACTCCATTATTACAATACATAAGAGCTATTTCATTTGACTGCAACTTTTCTCTAACAAAATGAAACTGAGCTTCAACA
>CBVK0100767929.1:0-13122 GCA_900067695.1 Picea abies | reverse complement strand
ATATACGAAATTTTCAATTGGGTAATGGTACCGATGCATGTCACCATCTTTGGTAATCCATCGCCCAAGATCTCAGATAGCATCATGACCAATTTGAGCAGTGTGGCTGACTGGTACGTGAAGGAATAATTTTCATACATCAGGGTTTTCGGTGCCTCTGTCCCTCCACATGCTCTACTATTATTTATACCCGATAAGCTGGCTTGTCACGAGATCACCAGGCAAACCATGATTGGTGGCATAAGGAAAGATCTTAAAGGATTTTCAAAGAAGGTATGGCCACCTTTCCCCATTCATTTAAATACCTATTCTTTATTAGATTTTGGGCATGCAAATGTCGAGGTAGCAGTCTTGGAAGATATTAAATTGGTCCACATTGAATTCAAGAAACACGACCCACACAGGGTCGTGAGTAATCACTTGGCTAGTTGTTGCCTTAAAAGATTTGAGCATGAGAATTCACCTCATGATGACATTTTCCGAGGTGCGAGATCTTATGCCAAGGTTTTGGCTCAGATACAAGCCCTGTTGCCCGAAGAGAGGGCCGATGTTTTCAAATTCCAAGAACATTGATGGAGCTGCCTTCCCCCAGTATTACGGGGTGAGAATCCAATGACAATAGAGGTGCAACAAACGGAAGCTAAGGGCTCCAAAGATTCATCACCCGACCAAGAAGAACACTAGGACAGGAAAGAGAAAACTGGGGGCCTGAAATAGGAAGCTGAGACTTCCAACCCTCCAAGTGAGCCAACCTCGTTTGTTACTCCAAGGAAATCATCTAAGCAGGTCAGAAATCCCATCATTTTTGTTACCCCCCTACAGTCCACGAAGGGGGTCCCAGATGCAGGTTGGGTTATCGGTGAAGAATTAACACCCATAACAATGGAAGAGATACCTCCAAATGAATTCTTCTGCGATAAGAAGAGAAATGTTGTCATGAAACAAGAACTTAACCAAGAGGCAGGTACAGTATCAAAGAAATTTAAAATTTTAACTAATGGGAGAGCTATGAAAAAATAGGAATTTGCAACTCAAATAGAAGGAACATTGGGGGCTTTTTCTACATCCAACCAATATTCAGTCGAGACCCTAAAGGATCAGTTGAAGTGAAAAAATCATTTGATAAAAACATTAGAGCCTAGACTAGCTACAGTAGAGGCAGCTGCCAAAGATCAGGCAAATACAGGTATAGAGCAAGCTAGAGTAGCGGATCAAAAGGAAATCGAGTGGCTCAAAGCCGATCTCAGACAGACACAGCTGGTGGCTCAGACCAGTTAGATACAGTTAGGCCAACAAGGAGAATTGATAGAGCAAATACAGGCCAAATTAGACTTCACAAAAAGCCAGGTAATCGATATCGGGATATTTCAATCCCAAGCTATAGAAATCAGAAAAAGATTATCGACAGCGCAACAAGGTCTGCTTGCTAAGGTGGGAATGATTCAAAACAACTTCCAACTCATTGATCAAGTATTGGAAAACCTCTCTCTCAGAGAAAAAGAAGATGAGGTGGCTCGAGTTGCTTTCCAAGATGCTATTATAGCCACTATGAAAAGGGAAACAGGCAGTAGTTCCAGGTTTTCCATCCTAGAGAAAACCCGAGGTAACATCTTGCTGAAAGAATGGGAGCGTAACATATATGAAGGTAGACAACAAGCTAAAGAGGTAAGAAAATCTTGTTAAGAAGCTTTCGGTTTTCTAGATGTGAGTTGTTGGAGTTCGAATGGTGAAAGCGACACTGAGATACTGGGCTAGATCAATACAGCCAAGCATCTGCTCAATATCAAGGAAAATGAAGAAAGAGAGTTAGCTGAAATATCACAAATAACCCAGACGAACATAGTCCAAATAGATAAATGGCTAATTAAACTGAGTGTACAATTATGTTCTATCAACGCCAAAGACCAACAGGTGGAAGGAAAGTTTCCACAATTGGTGAAGGATTGTTACACTTTTGAGGCAAATAATCAAGCAAAACCTTCTAATTTGATATCCTAGCTGGTAGAGAAGTGCGTAATTTGCACCGAGCATGTGAAGAGGCAGGTTTCTAGTACCAAATACAGACAGAGATAAAGAATTGAAATGTTTAATCTCTTTTGTTGTAACCAAAAACCTCTAGAACGATTGAGATTCCGGCATATAGAAATTTGTATAAATATTAACTTTGAAGAAAGAAAAAAGGCTAGACCTTTTTGGTCGATTGTAATAGAGGCTATCTCCTTTTGAGAATTAATACAAAGCAACTCAGAGACTCTTGATTCCATCGAGACTGTGTAATGAGTTTGTTTTCTTTGTGATTTCATATTCAATTTCATTTCACTTATATATGTCTGATGAATGTTTCATTGCAATTTAATAAAACACCTACTGTGGTGATCAATTTTTTAGCCATCTATATCATTTACAGTTTTTCCTATGTATCTGCTATTAGCAGGTACAAGACCTGTGAACCTTTTAGATTGTCATACTTTATGCTTCTTCAGATTCCTTCCTATCCTATTTTCTTCTTCTATTTACAGGGTGAGATTATCCCTTGATAAGAGCCTTGCTTTATAGACAACTTACTGTTTTTCTCATATTTCACACATTATTTATTGAAAATATAACTTAGTTACAGAAAAAGGCCTTTGGTTTGCATTTTATCCTTTATATTGGATTCAAAGCTCTCTTTTATAATATCAAATTGATACAAATCTCTTTTAAATTTTTTTGTTCCTCTATGACTGTCCCCATTGTAAGACAACCTAATATTGGACTTGGCTTATCAGACCAAACCCATATTGATTTAAATCTCTTCGATACTATACTTAAAACAACCACCACCTAGGTAGAACTTGAATGTTCATGGGCTGCAATTGAATGAGACATAAACATCCAGGAACAGTTGGAAGCGTGACAACGACAACCTAGAAATCAGCCTTAGCTTCCTTTCCCGAAGGTTGATGCTCTTCTCCAATTTTCATCGTTTACTCACTTTTGGATGCCTAGACACTGTACTTTCTAAGCCTTAAGTACAAACTCTAGAACAACATCTTTCTGGTGTCGTTTCCGGGGACGAGGTTACAAAACCTTTTCCCTGGGAAGAACGACATTTTCTCGCAAGTTTCACCCTTTGATAGTGAACAAAGAGTGAACACCCTCTAAAGGATTTTCTCATCTTTCACTTGGCGACTCCACGTTTAAGCAAGACGACATCTGGCTGAAGGAATACCAAACAAAACCCAGAGAGAAAACAGACCACGCCTGTTTCCGATCCCAAAAAAATACTGAAAACTAGAGGTTCCCTTAAGCCAACTACTGCAGTCTACCAGCTTAAGTACCCACAAACCAATACCAAGAGTTATTTTGAACCTTCAACTTCACACAGTTCCCCTTCCGAAAAGATCAGTCCAATTTTAGCTAGCTCTGAGGTGAAAATTGAAATCCATCTGAGAACCTCTATCGTACACAAAGGTAAAAACCCCGTAGTGAATTTATCAGCGGTCGATATCCCGCTGACTCTTCATTTAGATTTCATGACCTCGTCGAGTCTCAAAGAGTATACCATACATTCAGATTCCACGCCTGTGGGTTCCCTTGATTACATTTCTTGCAAATCTGAAGATCCAAGTCTTCGCATCCCTTATCACCTGTTTTTGCTTTTCTCGTTTCATGAAGAAGCTAAAGATTCTCTTTTAGTTTTCCAGAACCCTCTTTATAATACACCGTTTCCCTATCCAGTAGTACTGATGGAAGCCACCGGAGGAGGAGTGAGAGGGGCTCCGGGAGGATGAATGGGAGTCCAAGGGCCTCCCCTACCTCCCAAATTTTTCACTAAAGTGGCTGCGAGATATGCACCTTTGGTCCTACCTGTCCCTCTTCATGACCTTCCTGAAAATTATATAAAAAACTTACCAAAATTTATAGGGGAAGGGGACTTGAACGCAACCGAACATATAAACTTCTTTGATCAGTTCACGAAAATCCTATATCTTGAGCACAAAGATGTTCATTCGAGGCTATTTGTTCAAAATTTCGAAGGACAGGTATGAATCTGGTTTCGAAGCCTACCCGCAGGATCGATATTATCCTACGATGCCATAGAAGGCTCCTTCCTTAGACAATGGGGCGAAAGGAAAGACCACCTATATTATTTGACCAAGTTCGGATATTTAAAGAAAAAGAATTCAGAAACAGTTATGGAATTTATTCAAAGATTTAACAAGCTATATAATAAGATCCCAGCCGAAGTTAAACCATCCCAACCTGCAGCCAAAGTAACCTTCGTGGGAGATTTCGAACCCAATTTTTCCCTTCTCTTAACAGAAAGGCAAGTGGCTACCTTAACCCGAATGCAGGATGATGTTGTGGAAATCAAATCTAACATGATGGCCTCTGGAAAGTTGAAAGCTAATATAGAAATAGGAAATTGAGAAGCCAAACATTTTAGGGAACAAGCGGGACCCTCAGGGTCTAATAGATCCATAGACGACAAAATGGATGATATGGCTAGGATAATTAAGGAGTTATCGAATAAGATTTCCAGGATGGATCTAGATCAATCCAAGGTCGATCCTTTCATTAAAAGAGAATTCAAAAGAAACCCCAATCCTCAAAATCAACAAAAGCAGATTAAAAATGAAGACCAGAAAATTCAAAGCCCTTTAAAAAACGAAAATTTTATAGGAGGAAATGACCTGGAAGATTTCGAGGGCTGGAAGAAGATGTGACAAATTTGGGTGACGACTGCACTCAACCCTATGTAACTAAAGAAGATTATGAGAAGTCTTTAAACACACCACAACCATCAAATGAAGATGATGATATAAATAACACTGATTTCATTGTATGTCAAGAAACGACTGATTCTATGATGGCTCAGGTCCAACCAAGGTATAACTTGAGGTCTAAAAGAAAACCTGCATTGACTTTTCAACCCAAGAAAATTCTCCCTAGAGGTGAAGCATACGAGCCCACCACGAAAGAGATTGATACATCTAATAACAAAATCAAAGGGGCAGACTTGTTGGATCCCAAAACGAAGGAGGTTGAGACCCAAACAGGGGAAATCAAGGTAGCTAAGACACACACACCGGTAAATAAACTCACAAGTAATAAATCAGCTCAGACAAATAAGTTGGAGAAGAAAGAGCCCGAGGTTTCAATCAAAGAAATAGACAAAGGTAGTGGCGGTTTCAGTTTTGAAAATGAGATAAATAGGATCAAAATACCGATTCCTCTGGTTGAATTAGCAAAAAATCCTGCATATCGAAAGCAGATAACCAAAGTGATAGGTTGTTTAGATCAAGAGACTTAATCTGACGTGATAAATTTGGAAGATGATAAGCCTAATACCACTTTTGGTCCACATTTCGAGGGTGCCAGAGACACCGTCGCTCCTTTCTATATCACCCTAAATGTGCATGATCGACTACTGCATAACTGCATGCTAGATTCTGGAGCTTCACATAATGTGATTCCCAAAACTATTATGGATAGACTAGGCCTCAAGATCACCAGGCCTTACGGAGATCTCTACTCTTTTGAATCGAGAAGAGTTAAGTGCATGGGTATGATAAAAGATTTAGTAGTCACCCTTGCACAGGTCCCAGTCAAAAGTTTCCTGATGGATGTAGTTATTGTTGATATTCCCCCAAAGTATGGCTTATTTCTATCAAGGTCGTGGGGAGCCAAACTTGAGGGGTCCCTCCAACTAGACATGACTTATGCCACAATTCCTGTATTTGGTGGGCAACTTACTCAATTATACAGGGAAATGAGGTTAGCCTATACAGTGAGCGATCCTTGGAATCCTAACAATTTTCCTATTTATATTGCTGATCAAGATCTAGGAAATTGTATTTTGTATTTTGATGATGGTATAGATAGATGGATAGAAGTAAATTACATATATGCAAAAGAATCCGAAAATATGCATAGCACTGGGATCTGGAAAAAAATTTTTGATGGCGCCCTGTCATGTGAAGGAGCAGGTGCAGGGGTACTTCTTGTAGCACCTAAAAATAAATTTGTTGTCCCTTTCTCTTACAGGCTTCAATGGGATATAGACTACACCAACAATGTATGTGAGTATGAAGCCTTAGTATTGGGATTGGAAGTTGCCAAGAAGCTGAACATAAAGAACCTGGAAGTATATGGAGACGTAGAGTTGATAGTCAAACATATGAATCGACAATACTAGGCCAAGCACCCAAGATTGAGATCGTACAGAAATTGTGCCTAGGATCTAATGGAAAATTTCTTCTCATCTGTAAATATCCATTTCATCCCACGCACTGAAAATTTGCAGGCCAATTCATTAGCCAAGGCAGCCTCAATGCTCATTCCCCCTACAAATTTTAAATTAAAATACCACATAGAGGTAAGGCACAGACCATCCATCCCGAACAACATACAACACCAACAATTTTTCGAGGATGATGAATAGATCAGGAAGTTCCTCGAAGTAGTGGGTGACTTCTCTGAAACTCACATTAATCAGGAGAATCAAAATGATCACACATGGATCATGCAAGAAGGAGAAGACCCTCAGGAGTTCCGAGAAAAAAACGCTAACTATGGCATGTTGGTTTTAAAAAATAATCAGATTCCAAAGGGACTAATCCCCCTGGAGAGAATTTTCGATCAGAATGACATGCCCTTAAAATCCACTCTGCAACCCCAACTAGAAGAGGTTGAAGATTGCGATGTAGGGACAAAAGAAGATCCTAGGATGGTGAAAATATCAAAGTACCTTCCTCCTGAGGTAAAAAACAAGTATAAAGATTTGCTCGCATGATATAAAGACATTTTTGCTTGGTCTTATGAAGATCTTAGAACCTACGACACTACTGTGATTGAACACAAGATACCTCTGAAGCTTGGTGTCAAACCCTTTAGGCAAAAACTTAGACAAATCAACCCTATCTTATTACCCGTAGTTGAAAGGGAAGTTAAAAAGCTTTTAGATGCGAAAATAATAGTACCACTGAGATACTCTTATTAGGTAGCAAACCTGGTCCTGGTTAGAAAAAAGAGTGGGGAGATTAGACTATGTGTTGATTTCAGAAATCTAAATAAATCTTCCCTCAAAGACAACTACCCTCTACCTAAAATGGATCACATTTTAGAAAAGGTAGTTAGGGCAAATAGGATGACAATGATCGACGGTTTCTCTGGGTACAATCAAATTGCCATAAATGAACAAGATAAATAAAAAACAACCTTCACTATACCCTGGGGTACATTCATGTATGATAAAATGCCTTTCGGTCTAATGAATGCAGGTGCCACCTTCCAACGTGCTATGGATATCGCTTTCATTGGTGAAAGAGACAAGTTTGTGGTTATCTATCTCGATGATCTAACCGTTTTTTCTTAGTCTGACGAAGATCATTTAATACATCTCAAACAGACTTTCGAAAAATGCCACGGGTTTGGTCTATCTTTAAACCCCAAAAAGTCTCACTTCGCCATGCAAGAAGGTAAACTCCTGGGCCATATTGTGTCCCGAGACGGAATTAAAATTGATCCTAGCATGGTTCAAGCTATAGACACAATAAATGTTCCTAGAAATGTAAAGGAAATTCAGTCATTCTTAGGAAAGATAAATTTTTTGAGGAGGTTTATCCCAAACTTTGCTGAAATTGTGAAATTGATCATAGGTATGTTAAAGAAAAAAAGCGAAGTGAAATGGACAGCAGAGGCCAAAGAATCGTTTTCATGTATCAAGAAGGTTATAAGCGAGGCACCTGTACTAGCAAGCCCTGACTATCTAAAGGATTTTCTCATTTTCTCGTTTGCCTCCAAGCATACAATTGTCATGGTGCTCCTCTAGAAAAATGAGGAAGGTTTCGAACAACCGATAGCTTTTTTCAGCAAATGTCTCAGAGACGTGGAACTCAAATATGATATAATGAAAAAAACAAGCATATGCTATGGTGAAGGCATTAAAGGCTTTTAGAAATTATGTATTGCATTCCAAGATAATTGTGTATGTACCTACTAGCTCTATAAAAGAAATTTTAGTTCATCCTGATAGTGATGGCAAAGGGGGACGGTGGCTCGCTAAAATTCAAGAATTTGATCTGGAGATAAAGCCGACTAAACTAGTAAAGGGGCAAGGTTTGGCTAGACTCTTACCTGAATCAAATTTCAGAGCCCTCGGTATAAATAGCCTATAGGGATGTGAAGAATATGAGGATATGAACGAGCTCTACGAGAAAACAAGTGAAATCAGAATCAAAGAGAAGTTTACATCCTCTGATTGGTACAAAAACATAGTATCCTACCTACTGACTTTGAAGTGCCCGAGTGATTTATCTCCATCCAAAGCCAGAAGGCTAAAACTGCATGCAGTCAAATACTATATATCTAAGAGTCAATTGTATTGGAACAACCCACTTGGCTTCCTGTTGGTTTTTTTGGTGGAATCTGAAATAGAGAAGGTCATAAGAGAATTCCACGAAGGAGTGTGTGGGGGACATCACGCTTGGAGAGAGACAGCTTATAAAATCCTGAGGGCAGGGTATTATTGGCCTAAAATTTTCTCATACGTCAATGCTAAAGTCAGGGCTTGCAACCCTTGCCAATTGTTCATGGGAAATCATAAACTCCCAGCACTACCATTAGTCCCGGTCAAAACATAGGCTCCTTTTCAGTAGTGGGGACTGGATTTTATAGGCAAAATTAACCCCCATTCCAGCACTCAACACAAATGGATCCTAACCACCACAGATTACTTCACTAAATGGGTGGAGGCTATTCCAACCAAATGGGAAATAGATTCGGTGGTAATAGATTTCTTGGAAGAAAACGTTTTATCTAGATTCGGCTGCCCCCGAAAGATAGTCACAGATAACGCCTAGGCTTTTAAATCTATGGCTATGATCAGTTTTTGCCAAAAATACAATATCGTGCACGACCATTCCACGACATATTATCCCCAAGGAAATTGACTGGCTGAGTCTTCGAACAAGAGTCTGATCAATATAATTAAGAAAGTGTTGAACGAGAACAAAAGATCTTGGCATGTACATTTAAAATATGCATTATGGGCGAATCGAATAGGCATGGAAAAATCCATCGGCACCTCTCCTTTCCAGATGGTGTATGAGACTGACATGGTATTACCCATAAATTTGGCACTTCCCATAATGAAACTATGGCAAGACGAGAAAGAAGAACCAAATCATGTCACAAGAAGGATAAACCAGCTAATCGAAGTACAACAACACAGGGTCGAAGTGGACGAAAGGTTGCAAAAATACCAAGACGACATAAAAACGTTATTCGACCATAAGGCAAAAGACAGAGAGTTTCTCCCTGGCGATTTAGTCTTGAAATGGGATGTCAGAAAGGAAGATTCGACGAAACATGGTAAATTCGATCATATATGGTATGGACCGTTCAAAGTCACAGCTCTCGAAGGCAAAAATTCGTTCCTATTAGAAAATCTGGACGGTAAAATCTTCAACGCCCCTGTTAAATGGCGTTATTTAAAACACTACATGAAATAATTGGTTCCCAAAAGATTTCCATTGTATATAACGCTTTGTATTTTCTTTCTATCTCATGATTTCTTTAAGGTAAGTTTATTTTCACTTTAAATTAATTAGGTCAGTAATTTTGTAGAAGTAGAGATACGCAATTTTCAATACATTCAACTCTTTTAAAAGACACTCTTCGTGTTTATAGGATTTTGGCTTATGACGTAAACGAGCGAAAGGAGAAAACAGAAAGTCATATATCGGAGACTAAATTCGCCAAAAACAGGTGATAGAAAAGGTTTTCGGTTATTTTAAAATGGTAAGGCAAAGACATGAATTCCTGAGAATTCTGTTCTTTAAGAAAACAAAGGTCTCCAAAGCACTGTAGTGGTCCCGTCAATATAATGTTTTAGCTCGACTGTTATTAAAAAGAACAAGTACTCACTCTGGGTCCTAAGAATTTAACTTAAAATAAAGATAGGTGGTAGTTAAAATAAGCAGAAAAAGTAAAGCACCTATGGGAAAAGGTTTTCAAAAGACGGTTTTAATTTTTGACCCCTGTTTCTTAGTGTACAAACCTATGTCCATCACCTTTCTTTCGGTCTTCAGATTTACCTTCTTAAAAATCCAAGTATCTTTCTGGGTTTATATACATGGGGAGAAGATATTACGTTTTAACTTTGAAAGCTGTAAAGCATATTTTGGAAAGTAAGCTGGTCTTCACAACTCCTCAGTCTCTTACTAAACAAAGTGATGCATAGGTTGATCCTGACTATTCTAGGTTTTTCAACAGTTTCGAAAGATAGAGGCTTGCTCGAAGGAAAACCCCTAGAAACAATTTTCCCCCCGTTTTCCCTGTAGGCTAAGGTGTTGTGAAAGTTAAGGGAAGGTTGGTACCGAGTAATTAAAGTATGTTGACATACCTACATTGCAAAATATTACATAGATATCACCCCTCATACAAACTGATTGCCCCCACTTCATGTTCTAAAAAGTAAATTATAAGACAAATGGTAAAAGGAAAGTCATATTTAATTGTCCATCTAGTCCTAAGAGACGATGAAAGGAAATTAAGAAATGATTTCCCTCGTCTCAGCATTTAAATGCATAAATATATTTCGAAGTGGTGAAAGGAAATTCAGCAAAAAGGGCCAGATAACTTCACCGGGGTACTGAACAGGCTCGCTGGAAGTGAAGCAATATCTGATATATCTGTAAGGATATTATACATGAATCTCACTCTACTCTGGTAATCAATTTTCTCGAAACTGGATCTACATCCTAAGTTCAGACAGGGCTCCCCGATTAAAAACGTGTAATAAATTTCATTTGATGCAAACCAAAAGCCACAAGATCTGTTGGATTTCATAGGACTGTTTTGATTGTCTTAATGCAGACCTAAATTCAGTAAATAGAAAGAGAAAGTCATGAAAGGGACTGCAACTGAGTGTGAAATGTATTTGAGTGTTGAAAAGCTTTTTCAGAAGTAAAAGACAAAATCTCTTCTTCCCTCTGTATCCCCTTTCCTTAAGCGAGTTTCGTAGAAGTGAAACCAATGAATCCATTTACCCAATACGAGATCCCTAGTTGGAGCCTATGTTGGAGTCGCCTTTTTCGACTGGTTTAAGTGTAATTCTTACAATCAAAGGTTGGCCATTTAAGTTTCCTTTTATTTTGTGACCTTTACTCATTGAGAATCTCATTAGTCCCGATATGCAAAGTGGTGATGGTCGTTATACTTCTAATACCATTTCCTTTTAACCATGAATGAGCCTTTTCACTTTTCTTTACCTTGGGATATCGCGTTTCAGGAGTTACAAGTCACACTATTTCTAAGCCCCGATGTGCAAAGTCGTGAAGTAACCTTGAAAGCTTACCCAGGTTAGCACTGAGAGTAAAATTCCTTAAACTTTAGTTAAGCATTGTCTGTATTTCACGTCTTGGCGTTCACCCTCCCCAAAAGTATTGTGGTCATAACTCTGATGGGCGAAATCGCGAGACACTCGTGCATGTTACCTGGGTTAGTGTCAGGGGTGAATAGTTTTTAACCATAGTTAAACTCTGTTGGGATTTCGCGACTCGGCATATGCTTCTCCCAAAAGCTATACCTTCGAAGCCCCGAATCGCGAAGTCACGATATTACTTAAATATAGATTAATTAAACACTTAATATGGTTTACCTTCTGGCTTAACTAGATCACATCATCGCGATCTCGGAATTTCGTGACTCAGAATACGCTCCCCCTGAGAACTATACCTTCTAAGTCTCGAATCGCGAAGTCGCGATATTAACTAAACATGATTAATCAAATGCTTAATCCAGATTATGTTTTCTCTTAACTAGATCGCGTCATTGTGACCTCAGGTTTTAGGGGGTCGAAAGGTTAGAGTGAAAACTCCCGATAAGGCGAACGTCGAAAGGTTGATTAAATTTTACGAAAACTTAATTAAAGAAACTAAGCTAGCTTAATCAATGTCTAATACCAATAATAATATGCACAGTCTACGAGGTAAATTTAAATGTTCCTTGCGCCAACTTGTGTCACTAACCGTCGAAATTTATGGCATTAATTGGAAATGAGGCGAAGCGACAAGTAAGGATTTGGTTTTTATTGCTAAATTTGTCTCTAAAAATGATTTGACCACTCTGTTCATAAGGACGTCGATATTTTAAATGTTTGAATATATAGATCTCTTTCTTTCATGTCATAAAACTCATTTCTATTTTGCACAGAGAAGTTTTCTCAGCAAGATGATTTCTGTATGTATACACATTTTTATTACAGGAGAGCTAAGTCAAAATCCTCTATCATGGCCCCACGAAAGGCGTCCAAGGAAAGTGCTGAGATTTCAGGACAAGGCTCAGATAATGTTTCTGATACTTCACCATGAAGTGTTAATTCTATCAGAACCTGGTCATACATCTCCGAGGTTCTGTATTCCGATTTGGTGAACTGTTCAGATAATTCCAGTGATAACGAGAAGGATGACTTGACCACCAAATACAAGATTGTCGTCTAAGCAGAGATGCATAAAGTAGCGGCCAGGCCACGTCTTCTTCCTTACTATGATATGATCTGATGGGCACTAGATCATGTAGATATCCCGACCAGAACCATCATCAACGAGAAGAAGGTCATTATTGGGACCTTTAGACCAGAACACTTACAGGCGATGTACAAGTTTCCATCCACGTCAAACTTCACATACAATACAAAATTTCTGGCAGATTTTAAACAAAATGAATGCGAGCAATACGACAAAAGCTTATCTGATTTGATCAAGGATTGGGTCTCACACCCTGCGAAGTTTAGGGAAGATAGTAATAGAGTTTATTCCATATCTTATTTGGAACCACAGTTCAAATACATAACAATTATGACTTGTAGATTGTATGGGAGGGAAGACACCATGCATTTTTTCCTCCCATGGGTGCCTCTGATGCATACAGTTGCAGAAGGTTGCTCCTTCGACTGGGCCAAACTGTTGTCAGATAGTTTAATGAGTCGGATTACAAAATATCATATGCAGAGGGCGAGTGGGAAGGCCGCTTAATTTTTTATGTCTGCATACATCATGCACGTCATGTGTTTCATGATGCCTTTTCCATTAATGAGCTAGATCTGGACTCCATTGGATGCTGAGCCTATCCATG
>CBVK0100767901.1:0-22969 GCA_900067695.1 Picea abies | reverse complement strand
TATGGTTGGCCCAAGAGAACATCACAGACATCCAGTGGGGCAACATCACATAATAACTCATCCTTGAAGGGATGGATGTTGTATGACAATTGAAATTGTTGGATGACACGGAGATCTCGTCCTTGGCGAAGCCACCCGATGTTGTATGGTTGTGGGTGTGGTGTTGTCGACAATCCCAACTGTTTGATGACCTCTTTTGAGATGAGGTTCTTTTGGCTTCCACTATCAACAATAAAATGAAGCAGGGTCCCCTTCACCCACATTTGTGAATGAAAAAGGTGCTCCCCCTCTTCGGGATCTGTTAGTTCTTCTGGTTGAATTGTTGTGGTTGCGACAATAGCAGTGGGGTCTGCGTCAATGATCTATCCTTTATTAGTATTTTCAGAATCGGATTCTGAATCAGGGTTTGGCTCCTTGTCTTTGATCTCAGCCACCAATGATTATTTTGAACGACATTCATTGGTGTTGTGCCAGGGGATTTTTTGGAAATCACACCATTTTCCGGTGTCCTTCTTTGTCTTCTCGTGACCCTTCTTTTCCTATGTCTTGGACTAGTTTTCGGGAGACTGTTTGTTATGGTTGTCTTTGTCATACTTGATTTTTGTGGATTTACACATCCAAAATCTCGTTTTTTCTGGTGCTTAAATTTTTGCTTGATTTTAACAGCATATCGATAAGCAGCATTGATTGATGAGATGTCTAGAAAATCCATTTCAGTCTGGATGTATCTATGTAGAGCCCCACGGTATTTCAGAACCAAATGTCTCTCGGAGTCTTTGATACCCAGCTTGGTGCGCAAGGTATGGAAGGTATTGGTGAACTCGGGAACTACTTGGCCCCTCTCTTGCCGCAATGTGATCCATCTCATGTACTAGTCCTCATAGTTTCCAACAAGGTAATATTGTTCCTTTACTGCATCCACAAAAAAATCCCAAATGGGATCGGCCCCATATATTTCAGACTCCTCTGTGGAACTCTACTCCCAATAATTTTCCAATAAATGTTTGACATGGGGGAGAGCTTTAAGGAGTGTGAAGGTGATCGTTTCTTTGTCAGAAAATTTCTGAATAGAGAAATAACCTTCTAGCAGATTTAACCATTTGTCTAGGGCTTCTGCATCTATCTATTTTTCAAATACAGGAATATCAAAATTAACTTGTACCTTGAAAGGAGAGGTGCCTCCAAAGTGGTCGCTTGATGAAGATGTGCCTGTTGCTATCGGCAGGTGTTCGCGTGAGAGCTTTCTCAAGCAATAGACTGATAGGATCATCTGCTCCGTCATTTTTCTTTTCTTCCACCATTAAGGGTTTCTTGGGTGTGTGAGAGTGATTGTCCTCAAGAGAGACAAGATCGAGACCCAACTTTCTATAATCGGACCTCGTCGAGGACATGCACTGAAAAAAAATGATCAAGAACAGCTTGCTCTGATACCACTGATCCGGATTATTTTAGGCACGAAATGAGATCGGATATATAATAAAGAAATGCACAGAGATATTACAGATATTCAATACTATAAGAGAAATATATCAGAGATTCAACCATAAACATAGAGATACAGTAATACACGATTTCTATTAATGAAATAAATGTACAGAGACTATAAAAATACAAAGTGAAAGACTCACTAGAATGGTGGTAGCTTATCTCTGAGAAGAGATGTGACAGATACTTGCATTCACAAGAAGATGAGTACAATGAGGTTCTGAAGGCATTTTTACAATAAACAGGAATGCCAAAAACCCTAGACATCCAAAAACCTAACCCTAGGAGATGAAGCGCCAAAATTCATGTGGGCCTCGTTTGGGTAAGTTGGTACATCAACTTCCCGGGGTCGTAACTTTTGCATATGATCTCTATTTTAGGCGTATGATAGCTCATTGGAAAGGTATCATTGAGAAGATTCATTTTGGGGGCTCAATCATGCCTTTAGATATCATTGAGAACCTATATCTTGAAAAACCTTCATTTAGGCCCTCAAAATGGCCTCGGAAGTTAAAACCTGCTAAAAATGGTAAATTGCCAAAATTGCCAGAAAATTGTTTTGAGCCAGTCGGAAAAGGTGGGTGGCCACTGATATCCACCTAGATCATACTTTATCTTTATGGTTACTGCGTTGATCTGTAATAAGGGTTTTATTCGCGATGTGAATGAGATTCAATAACTAATGCATATTTTTGTTTAAGTTATTTGTTAAGTATTGTAATCACATATCTTTGTCCTAGCTTGGTTCAATACACTTGAGTCTTGAAACCCCCCCTACCTCTACCTTGGGTGAGACTTCATCTACTTCGCAGGTGTTATCGAAAGGGTTGGTACTTAGGGTTTCATTGGTCCATTTTTGAAGCATTGAACCCCAAGTCTTCCCCTATGCCAACACCGATACCACTAGAGGAATGGCTACATCACTTAAACCATATATTATAAGGCATACCAAGAAATTGGTATACAGAACTGGAACTGCACAGAGGAATTGTAAATTGGAAATATTTGCAGCAAAATTTTGTAATCATGTTTTCATTTGAACATGATAATCCAATGATAGATGAAACAATGAAGTTGACAAAAGAAAAAAAATTTTGATGAGTGAGATTGTTGTGGTTGGGATTTTTGGTTTTGATCGGAAAAGCCACAGTGTTGTCAAAAGGAATCTACAAAATAGAGTGCTCATGCGGTAAATGGTACATTGGTGAAATCGGTCACTCCTTCCAAGTTAAGATAAAAGAACATGGAGGTGACATCAAGAACGAACGCATCCACACATCCGCCCTAGCTGAAAACTTCATTAAAACTAGACACCATGTTCGCCTATTAGACACCAAAATCCTCGCCACAGAGAATCACCTCTTCAAACGTCACATTACAGAAGCCATTGAAATCCGTAAACATCCTAGTAACCTTAACAGAGACAGTGGGTTAGAAATGAGCGAAAACTGGCTCCCCCTGATCCACAAAAAACAACAATAATCATTGGTGATTTTCATATCTTATTATAAATTATTTATTCATAATAAAACCCCCTCCCAATTAATTTTAATTTTCATTCTATGACAACCTAATAACATCTTAAATAACCTAAGAACATAACCCTAGAACCTATAACCTAACCCTAGAACCTATTAATCTAAATGAAGACATTAATACACAACATTAAATTAATAATAACCCATTATTTACCTTATAACCCAAAACAACACATTTAGAAACCCTAATACTAAACTCATAAACAAACTTTTAATTCTTCTTTTTAAATTATTTAGTTAACCTTAGATTATAATACCTTAACCCTATAATAAATTTAATAATCCATTTTTTACCTATTAACTAAACCCTAGAACATTAAATAATGATAAAATAAAAAACCCTAAATTAATAATAAACTATTATAACTTTAAATAAACAAATTAATAAACCCTAGAAATCTTAGCAAATAATTAAAATTTATTAAATAATTCTACTTTAAAACCTAGCTGACACTAAAAACTTTCCCACACTTCCAGTATTTATACCATCTCTTCTATTTTTCATAACCCAGGCTCATTGTCCTGAAGATGGATCCTGATTTGGATCTGAAACGTCGACAGTCTATTGACAACACTGTGGCTTTTTCGATCAAAACCGAAAACATTTTTTAAGAACCTAAAGTTGAAATTGTAACATCTTATCATAATCACAATCGAAAAACAAACATACAGTTGTTACATTGTTATCACATCTTAGAAGATGACCTAGCAAAAGAAAACCCTCGCGATATTTAGATAACAAAAGTTGAAGGGGGAAGAGAAGTAGAAGGCACAAAGTTATAGTTAGAAGAATTTTTTTGCACCATTGAAGATAAATAAATTAAATATCGTAACAGAAGAGAGTCAAAAAATTGCAAGTATTGGTGACTATTGGGACAACCAGACAATGGAAAGAATAACAAAACTACTGCGTGAATATAGTGATTTATTTCCAGCAAATTTTTCAGAAATGAAAGGGGCAGAAGGAGAACTTGGATAAATGAAAATTCCTCTACAACCAGATGCCAAACCAATAAGACAAAGACCCTAAAGGTTGAACCCAGTATATAAACAGAAAGTTAAGGCAGAGATTGATAAAATGTTAGAAGTTGGTATAATAGAACTTTTTGAAGAATCTGAGTGGATTATCCCTATGGTAGTTCAAGAGAAGAAGTAGGGGGGGATAAGGATCTGTGTAGACTCGAGGAAGTTGAATGATGCATGTCTACGTGATCCCTTCCCTACTCCATTTACAGATGAGGTATTGGAAAATGTAGGAGGAAAAAAAGCATACTCATTTACTGATGGATTTTCAGGGTATCACCAAAGCAGAATAGCACCAGAGGATCGTTATAAGACTACAGTTGCCATAGAATGGGGGTCATACCAATACACAGTGATTCCCTTTGGATTGAAAAATTCCCCTAATATTTTTTCAAGAGTAGTAGTAGCTGCATTTAAGGATTTTATACATAAATTTTTGGAGGTTTATCTGGATGATTGGATAGTATTTAGCTTATTAAAAGATCATGTTGAAGTTTTAAGATTAATTCTAGACAGGTGTAGAAAATTCCAAATATATTTGAATATTAAGAAATGCATATTCAACGCACCATTCGGAATTATTCTATGGCATGTGGTTTGTAAACATGGTCTGTTGGTTGACCCTGCAAAAATTGTTTTCATTGTTAATTTCCCACCACCTAAGTTAGTGCGCCAATTAAGAGCTACACTAGGTGATACAGGCTACTATAGAAAGTTCAAAAAGAGCTACGCACATATTATTGAGCCCATGGAGAAACTTCTAAAGAAGGATATCAAATTTCAATGGAATGATGAGTGCCAGCAAAGTTTGGACATCTTAAAAGAGAAAATGGTGACAACACCAATTCTGGTGTTTCCAGATTGGTCAAAAGAGTTCCATGTTCATGTGGATGCCTCTTCAATAGCACTTGGATCGGTACTTGCATAGCCAGGAGAAGGTGACATAGATCACCCAATAGCATTTGCAAGTAGGAAAATCTCATATTCATAACAAAATTATAATACAACAAAGAGATAAGGTTTGGTTATGGTGTATGAATTAAAAAAGTTCAGACATTATTTATCAGACCAACATTTTAAATTGTTCACAGATCACTCTTCTCTCAGATACCTGGTCAACAAGCTTGTGTTGGGAGGGGGAGAATATATAGATGGTTATTGTTATTTCAAGAGTTTGATTTTGAAGTAGTAGTGAAACCTGGAAGACTGAATGCAAGGCCAGATTTGTTAGAATAATAGGTGTGCTCATTTCACCGTAGAAAATATATCAATATTTTCACCCAACCATAGGCACAAAGGCCACCCCCGAGCACCTTAAGCTTGAAAGAGAGAATAATTATGGAAGAAAACCCTAGAACCAATAGCCAACCAAGGTAGCATACCTCTATCCAAAGCTAGTATACCAAGCAAAAAGTACAAACCATAACCAAGCAGAAAGTCCAACCATAACCAAATATCAAGTCACCATTACAGCAACTGCAGCTCTCCTCCAGTCATGTGCACCACTTGTCATTATGTAGTTGTGAGAGTAAGTGATACTAAATGATCTCTATCTCCCTCTATTTTTACTGCTCCAACTCACCTGACTAGGCCAACTTCTCTTCCTGGAGGCTAATAACTCAAAATTAATTATTCTCTTGAGTCAACTTGTCTTCTAGGGTTATTATCAAATGTTTTAGGGTTTCTCTTGCTTCCCAAAATATTCTAGTCTCGTTAAAGGTTACATGTAGAGGTTAATACCTCCTGCAGCTACCATAATATCAACACTCCCTCCTATCTAGGGAGGTATTAAAGGAAATGGTCTTGATCACAAAAAAACCATTCAACTGATAGAAACAACATAGCCACACAGGATATCTCATGATCATATCATGAGCACCATCGCCACTATCAGTATCATCTGATAGCATCAATTGCATCATCTCTCAAGGCCATAATCCATATGAGTAATTGAGAATGGTGCTGAAAAAGTAACTCACTCAAAAGAGTGATACAAGAACCATTTTTCTAATACGGACATACTTCCTAGAAAAATAGTTGTCCCAATATATGTTGAAAGCTCTGCAATGGGATACAAGGATCATTCTTATAATGTAGACCTATGTCCTAGAAGAATGTCAGTCCTCCCATATGTTGAAATACACCCTATGGGCTACAGAGACCATTCCAACAGAAATGTCAGTCTGAGACTATTTTCTAATCAGGTCATATGTACCATAGAGATCAATCTATACCCATATTCCTTAGAAAATATCGATCCTAAACCATTTTCCTAATCGGGCCACAATCTGTGCCTTAGGAAAATACCATTCCATGATACATCAACAATATGTCATGACCTGGACCATTCTCCGTAGAGAGAATTCTTGTCCCCCAGCAATTTGTTCTGTCTAGACCACTCTCCGCCTAGAGAATGTTTTTCCACCAACACACTGAATATCCATCTAGCTGGCAATAAAATCCAACACTAGTGGTAGTCTCCATGGAAATCAAATAGTATCATATTGTTTATATAATTCCATCTAATATAACACAACTATGTCTATCCATAGTAGTATACAACTACTATCCAGTGGTACACAACCACTCTTAGTAGCATAGGGCTACTAACCAATGACACATAGTCACTACCATTGGATCACATCCACCATACTAGCATACAGCTACTATCCAGAGACATATAATCTCCACTACAATCATATCATCTGATATCATCTTGTATAAATAATATCATGATACAAATTGAGTCATCTGAGACATTCTTCCACTCGCATATGTGATATCTGGAAGAGCATCTACCCTCAGAAAGTTAAACATCAGCCATGTGCTATCTAGACTATTCTTCCCAAGCATAGAAGAATAATTGTCCCTGATTTCTTAACCTGAACCATTCAACCTAACTAGGCCATTCTTCTCGCACTAATCACAATGCAACCTGGAGAGAATGAGTATTCCCTAGGGAATGACTGTCCCCGATTGTTGAACCTGGACCATTCAACCTAAGTGGTCCATTCTTCTAGCACTAATCATAGTGAAAACTAGAGAGAATGAGTCTTCCCTAGGGAATGATTGTCTGAACCATTTCCTACAGAAATGATTGTCCTGCACCAACCTCCTATATCCAACCACTCTTCGAAACTACTCAAAACTATGAAATTCGAAAGAATGACTGCCTAGAGAGGTGTACCATAATGCTTGGCCACTTCTCAGAGTGACTTCCAAGAATAATGATTTTCCTAGACCATTCCCCAAGACTGGCCACAAGAAGAATTGTTGTCTATGGTACATCAGCAATCTATCAAACCATTTTCGTTACGAAAGTGATTGTCAGTTCTGGACCATTTTCCAAACTAGAAAATGATTGTCTGTTGGAAATCTTTGACCACTTTCTAGACTGGAAAGTGACTTCCCAAACTGGAAAATCATTGTCCATCAAGAATCCTGGACCACTTTCCAAACTGAAAAGTGACTGCCCAACCTAGACCATTTTCCAAACTGGAAAATGACTATCCATATATGAATAACATATCAGTGCTCCCTCCCAACCTAGGGAGTAATCACTTCCATTTCCAATAAGAAAGTCATCTCCACGAGTCTCAACTTATCCCTTAAGTACACAAACTTTTCATCTTGACAGAGGATTTACCAAAAATATCTGTTAATTGCTCATTAGTGGAGATGTACTGGAGAACTACTTCTCCCCTCTAGACTTTATCATGGAGAAAATAGTACATGATATCAATGTGATTCAACCTATCATGGAACATCGAGTTCTATAAGAGCTTCACACGGCTCTAATTATCACAATATATCATGGTCAAATTGAGCACCTGATAAAACAATTCAGAAACTAGCTTACGGAGCCACACTGCTTCCATACAAGTATCACAAGCTGTAATATGCTCTGCTTCTGTAGTGTTGAGTGCAACAGACTTTTGTTTCTTTCCATCCCATGATATTATGGAAAATCTCAAACTGAAGCATATCCAAGAAGCACTTCTTCTATCATCTGCACTCCCTTCCCAATCTAAATCGATAAATCCATGTAGTTGTAGATCATAACTCAAATGTCCCATGAAGATATTTCAAGGCATGCTTTGCAATTATTCAATTCTCATGGCTAGGTTCCACCTAGAACTATTTCACAGCAAAGAAAATATTTGTCTCAGTATTCCCCAAATACATCAACAAGCCATTCAATTATCGATACAGGTACAGGTCTACTGGATCAGAGTCTCTCAACTTCTTCAGATCTGTCACCATGGGATTTTTCCATGGATTTGAAATCCATTATCCCGGACTTCTAAAGAACCATTTTGATACAATTCCTCTGTCATAGGAAATTTTCACCATGCTTATGTTATACATGAGAGGCTCTGCACCAAGTTGCTTAAATCCATACAATCTCTTCTTCCATCTGCATGCATGGGTCTCTTTCTGATATACCTCAAAATATTGAGGTTTCTCTACATGTGCTTCTTCTTCAATTACTTTTTTTAGAAGAACAATATTTACATCCATCTCCAACCCATGGATACTACAAGAGATATAATGACTCGGGTAGAGGTATATCTGGTTATGGGAACAAGTTGTCATCATAGTCGTCTCCCTCCTTCTAGGAGAACCCTCTATCCACGAATCTCATCTTGTATCTATCAAAGCTTCCATTTATAACTCTTCACGGATTCTTCAATAGATTATATTATTGGGGATTATCTCCCTCCTAATCTTGGCTTCATGCCTGAATGAGAAATATCTAGAAATTCCTTGTTTTTATTTTAAGACTGCATGTTTATGGAATTCTTCAATCAATTCCCTCTATCTAAGAGAGTCCATGATTTCATTGTTGCATCTCTCTTTTCTTTCTACAAAGTTTCATACTTATAAACTTCTTCTATGAAATGTTCCACAAAGATTGTTCATCAAGGTTTGTCAACATATTTCACAAGGGTACATGCCCAAAACAAGACAAGAAACAAAAGAAAGATCCAAGACAATATGTTTATGATAGGAAATCGAAACAAGAATAAGGACAAGGATAGAGGCAATTTCTATAAACCTGGAAAGACATATTCATGATAGCCTTCATGAAATAACATGCCTGAGACAACAAGAACAATATTTTTTCAATACAACATCTTTCATATGAAGGATAGTTTCATGGTAGCATTACTAAGATGATCTTGTCTGAGAACAAGAACAAGAAATATCTCCAAGAGGAGGTGTTAGTTCATATTTGAAAATAAGTACATTGAGTAGTATAAGTTGCTAAGTACTTATCAATACTTACTTAAGTGACAATAATAAATATGTCAAACTTGATATGCAAACCTAGAGTCTTGTTATTGTTCCACTTGAATTTATTTTCTTCTGGGACAAGTATCATTTCCAACCTGCCCCTTTAACTTAAAACAATATGATTTATTGACAAAAAACTAAGTTAGAGAATACGATCTTAACCTTATAAGATCTTGACTAAAGTCAGCTAGAATTTCATAATGCCATAACAACCAAAGATATATCAAGTCAAACCTGGAGAGTGTGTTGATATTTTGAATGCATTGAATCCAAGATCCCTTGTGTGTTCCCTACAAACACACTCATTCTAATTATAAAAATTAAAAGAACATGTATAGGTGCATACCTTTGTTACCCAACTGTGATGGTAAACCTTAGAATGACTTTGTTGGACCAAAGGTTTAGCTACTAGAGGATTGGTAAACCTCATAATGTTCCTTTCATTGTATTTCTCTTTGGCACAACATACACTTTCTTCATGCTAGGTCTTATGTATTCATAACTTCCTTTCATTTTGACTTTTTGATTGGTCAACCTTAGATTTTGACCTGGTCAAACATTGACTTTGACCAAAATTCCAAACTTCACGTCTTGGATTGTTGAGAGTACCAAGAGGTGCACTAGGCTAAGGCACACTAGTTTACCCAAGAATTAGGTCAAGCACCTCACTTAAGGTGCCTCAACACAAGGGTTAGGGTATCATTGTTGCAGCAAAAATTTGACTGCAACTACAACTGCAGCTGAGAAAATCCTCCCAATCTACCTTCCAGTCATTAGACTGTCTGAAGATAGTGTGGGCCCATAACTTGTTATAATAATAGGTGTTCTCATTTCATCGTAGACAATATAGCAATATTATCACCTAACCATAGGCACAAATGCCACCCCAGAGCACCTTAACCTTGACAGAGAGAATAATTCCATAAGCAAACCCTAGAACCAATATCCAACCAAGGTAGCGTACCTCTCTCTAAAGCTAGCATACCAAGAAGAAATTCCAAACCATAACCAAGAAGAAAGTCCAACCATAACCAAAGACCAAGTCACCATTACAGTGGTTGTAGCTCTCCTCCAGTCATGCACACCACTTGTCCTTATACAGTTGTGATAGTAAGTGAGACTAAATGAGCTCTTGAGCCCTTTATTTATACTGCTCCAACTCACCTGACTGGGTTGACTTCTCTTCTTGGAGGCGAATAACTCAAACTTAATTATTCTCTTGAGTCAACTAGTCTTCTAGGGTTATTATCTAATGTTTTAGGGTTTCTCTTGCTTTCTGAAATATTCTAGTCTCGTCAAAGGTTACATGTAGAGGTTAATACCTCCCGAGGCTACCACAATATCAACAAAATCATCTGTCTAGGATAAATAATGGAGAGGAACCAAGTATCTTGGGGGGGAATTTTCCTGATGCAAAACTCTTTTTAGTACATATTGTTGATGAATACTATTCTGATATCATTGAATTTTTGAGTACAGGATTTTCCCTAAAGCAATACAACACTGCACAGAAGAGGAATTTGGTGGTTAGAGATACATATTACTGAATCATTGCATGGCATTTGTATAAATTAGGTGCAGATAATATTCTAAGGAGATGTGTCATGGAACATGAACGTCCCATCATCTTGGTGGAAGCACATGAAGGAATAGTTGGAGGACACTATGCAGGAAAAAACATTTCACAGAAGATATTGCACGCAGGACTATGGTGGCCAACAGTTTCTAAAGATGCAAAGGAATATTGTCGAAATTGTGATGTATGTTATAGGGTAGGAAAGACATCCAAGAGGGATGAGATGCTCCTAAAACCTAAAGTAACCCTTCAAGTGTTTGAAAAATGGGAAATAGACTTTGTAGGACCAATCAACCCACCAGCTAGAAGATCAAGAGCAAGGTACATCATTACAGTGACATAATATCTAACCAGATGGGCTAAAGCAGTAGCATTAAAATATTGCAACACAAAAAATGCGGTGCACTTTTTGTTTGAACAATTAATTACAAGATTCAAATGCCCTAGAATTCAGATGAGTGATCAGGGAACTCATTTTCACAATATTACCATTCAGGCAATGACTAAAGAATTTTAAATACACCATCAAAAGAGCACTGCATACCATCCTCGGGATAATGGAACAGTGGAAGCATTTAATAAAATATTGGAGAATTCCCTAACTAAAATTTGCAACGTAAATAGGGATGATTGGGATCTGAAGATACCAGCAGTATTATGGGCCTATAGAACTACATGAAAGAAAATCACAGGGAAAACACTTTTCATATTGGTGTATGGTCAGGAAGTAGTATTCCCTTTAGAATATTTGATACCTAGTCTGTGAATTGTAGCCATTACAAACATGACAGAAAGAGGTGCAGTACAAGAAAGATTGTCTCAACTCATGGAACTAGAAGAGGACAAGATTATGGTTGGTTTCCATCAGGAAGTACAGAATGCCAAAGACAAATATTAGCATGATAGACACATTGAAAAAAAAAATTAAGGAAGGAGATATGATTCTTCTCTATGAAAGCAAATATTTACAGCATCTAGGAAAATTCAAGATGCATTGGCTAGGGCCATATGAGATAAAATCTATCGTGGAGGTGTTGTGCAGTTGTAGGATCAAGAAGGAAAATAGATTCAAGGATTGGTTAATGGAATTCGATTGAAAACGTATAGGAACAATCGACCCAATAACCCTTAGTATATGCAGCACAAAAAATCACAATTTTACATAGTGTATATAGTAGGAGCTAAAAAAAAAGAGAGAAAAAAAATTGGAAAAATAAGAAAAATACAAAAAGATGCAGTATATGGATACGTGTTAAACATGCAATTAGATAATATAGCACACAACAGATATTAATTGGTATGAAAGAACCAAAATACATTGCACACCTGAGAAATGTGACTAGGAAAAAAAAAGCACGTCGACACAGAAAACAACCAAAAAAAAGAAAAAGCGGTGATTGGAAAATTGTGGTGCAATAGGGAATTTATGGCATGAACTATAAAAGAAGAAAACGCAAGGGAAAAGACTCATTGTGACTTTTTCACAACCAGATCCAAGAGAGAAAATGTAGTGTGGGCGGGTGATTCTGCGTTGTTCACTTACGATTCAGAGAAACCCTTTCTGAATTCAGCAGAATGGCACCCCTGAAGCTTGCAGATCCCAACCAAGTCGCAAGGAAAACATGAAGTGTCGTGAAGTATGAACAAGACCTAGTAGCCAATGGAGAAAAACCTAACCATATTGAAGGATTCTTGGATTTTGACACCATTCCATCCCCAGTGATCGAACCAATTAGTCTAACTATCGTAGAAGGGTAGGACCAGAAAAACCCAACAATAGAAGAAATGTACATCGACACGCGGAGCAACCTACAAAACCCTAGCACAAATAAAAACCACATGCAAAAAACTGGGTTAGGAGAAGAACAACCAAAGGAATACCTAAATGAGGAATGTGATAAATGAACAGAATCTGATGAGCCCAGGACACAGGCAGAAGAAGTGCAACAGACTACAACAGAGAAAGCACAACAATCAGAGGAACAAGTGTAGGTTGAAGACATTACAAAACAGTAGAACACGGACATTGAATAAGAATAGGAAAATGAGGAAGGAAACCAAGTGGAAATAATGAGCCATCAACAGGGAAAAAGAAGACAAGGGAAAAACCTGCAGCACTAACAACACCACACAAGCAAAAGGAACTCACATTGTCACTGTCGCAAATACTTGAAGAATTTAAAATACTTGGTGATGTCAATGCTTCTTTGAAACCTGCACAGGAGACCCAATTAAAGCAAGTACAAACAAATATTATCAAGAAAGGACGAGAGATTCAATATGGAAGAATGAAAAAATATATTCACACTACTCCAATGAGCTAATCAATGATGATCCTTGTGATCGTTGTAATACAATGAATGAGTGGAATACACTGATATATGGGAAAGAACATTCAATAATTAATAAAAGCAATCAAGTAGTTATATTTCCTTACAAATGCATGCATGCATAATTATAATGATCTAAGTAGAAAGTCTAAAATAGAACTAGTCAGTTAACTCCCACTAGTATGTCGAAAATAGAAATTTCTCCAACACACCCCATGAACATCACTATGGAGGAAAAATTAGTCTCGGATACTAGGTAATATTAGGTACTCGTGTACAATGAAACTAATGAACACTGAATAAAAATGAGGAAAGAGGGAAAACCATGTGGGAACAAAACCCCCCTCAAAATAAAATGCATCAAAAGAAGAAAAGGAAACTACTATGCAATTGTGTTCTTCACTCCAAGATGCTCTTGCACAGTCTGAAAATTTTTCTCACTGAAAGTATTCATGAAGATGTAGAAATATTTATGGATATGATGAAGTCCTTTAGAAACCTGTCTATCCTTGTACCTCTTGATCCTGTGGACCCATTTGCACCTAAAAATACTCTTTTCTGGTGGAAGTGGAACCAAATCCCAAGTCTGATTCTCTAGGAGTGATTCATACTCCTCCTGCATGGTTTCTTTCCATAATGGATTTTCCACAACCTCATTGTAGGTCTATGGATCAGAAGATTGAACCATATAGAAATGCATGGGCATCGTTGGTTCAGAATTTGAAAGTACATGAGAGGGATCCTCATTATGAGATTTAGTCCTCCTCAATTCCAATGGATTCCCTGCAAGGACACTTGTTTCTTGAAGTGTGAATTGTTCCCTCTTGGGAATATGTTGAATATTTGGTGTTGTCTCCTTATCTGGATATATGTACAAAATATGAGTGTATGGAATCATTTCTAATGTTTGGAACTGATGGAATCACAAGAGTATATGCATGTTGCATTGGAGATGAATGCAAAGTACTCTCCTTATGTGTATGTAGAAAAGAGGATTCATCATCAACAAACTTAGTGAATTTATACAACCTTGATTTATGATCCACCTCACCAATTTCAATAATTGAATTTCCATGCATGTCAAGTACAAAAACTGAATCTGATGTAAATTCAACATTTTTACCTTTCTGACTGATCTGATAAACTAAGAGCAGATTCATAGAAAGCTTTGGAAAATGTAAAACATTCTTAAAATTTCCATTAGGGAGTTCCTCTCTCCCCTCTTCTGCTACTACTACTGGAGTATCATCCCCCATGAGAATAGGGGGTCTTGAGCATGAACTCAAAGAAGTGAAAACTTCCTCTTTCGTTTCCATATGATGTGATGTGCCAGAATCTATAATCCATGAATAAAATGAGGAATTAATTGCAAAAAGAGCATGATGATTACCTTTCTTAGGAGTGGGATCTTCTTCCTTATGCTTATTGACTCCTTCTGGAATGAAGTTTCCAAGGTTTTTCTTCTAAAGTACATGTTCCATAAGATCAATTTGGTTCTTCATGCATGTGGATTCTTCATGATTTGGTTTATTGCGGTAAGTGCACTACTGTCCCTTCTTCTTCTTGGAATCTGAAGAGTCGTTGGAACCTAAAGAATCATTGAAGGGTTTGGAGTATCCATCCTTCTTTGGCTCTGGATGTGTTTTCCCCTTTCCTTTCTGTTTGGATGATCCTTTTCCATCATGTATGGTGAGTTCATTTGCTTTGAAATCCTTGATTAGTCCCATCTGAATGAGTTTTTCCTGCTCATGTGAGAGAGAATCAATGAAGTGATCTGTGGTAGGTGTTGTAACCTAGGTATTCACCCCTGACTCTCCTCTCTATTTTCCATATGCCTTCATCATTTTTTCCTCTTTTGGTTGGTTAAGTCAGTTTCCCATTACTAAGTGACTTGGTTCTTATTCATTTCTTTCTTCATTGAGTCTCTGCAAATTTCTATTTCATTTGATTCTTGAAGGATAATTACATGTTGTATTTAGTTTGGAATGATTTTCATCATGTTTTCCATTGATTGGGCTCACATCAGGTTGGCGAAGCCTTTTATATGCACAATAATTGCTCATGCACACGACACAGCAATCTAGAGCGGCCAATTTCGAGCTCAGACTATGGGAACAGACAGGTTAACTTTCAATGGTGGAGATCCATCAGGCCAATCAGATCAATGGCTCTCATCCAGTTGGGGTTCTAGAACCGTGCAGGGTTTAACATCGAGAATGACCCGAAGATCCGAAGTCCCGAAGAGTCAAATTCTTGAAGAGCCAAAGCACGTGGCACTCATTCCAGATCATTTGGTTGTGACATTCACCTATTTCCACATGACACGTGTCACCCTTCTCTCCATGACACATCAGAAGTCATGACATCATATGACATCTATCCTACCACATCAGCCCAGACCCATACTACTCTGGGAGAACTTTATGCCTCACATTTGAAACTCTCGAAGCCCAAACTTTCGAAGTGAATCTGTACCATCCATCAGCAAGGACACGTGGAGGTAGATCATTCACTTCAGCAATTTTCCTCCGAGACATTTCCAAGAACAACATTTGAAACTTCCGAAGCCTGAAATTTTGAAGTGAATCTGGACTGTCCATCAGCAAGGACAGGTGGAGGCAGATCATTCACTTTAGCGATTTTCCTCTAGAAGATTTCCAAGAACAACATTTGAAACTACCGAAACCCAAACTTTCAAAGTGAATCGGGACCACCCATAAACGAGGACAGGTGGTGAAAGATCTCCCTCTTTGTATATGTGACATCATGCCACCACGTCACTTCGCAACCATGTCACTCTGGGAGGAAACAAGAAAAGTTGAGTAAGTAAATGACTCATGAAGTCCTGAAGTAAATCTGGACCATCTAGATCCAGAGGCCACGTGGAGGCAGATCATTTACTTCAGATATTTTCCTTCGAGATATTTCCAACCACAACATTTGAAAACTTCCGAACCCCAAACTCCCAAATTGAATCTGGATCGTTGATCTCAAATCAATAGGAACCGTTGATCCTTGCAGTAGGTAAATATCACCTAGATCACAAATCGTAATCAGATCGATGACCATAATTCATTGCGGGCACGTAAACTGCCCGTACGTTAATTTTCTAGAGCGGTCCCGCAATTGGAACCATGGTATTGTTGGAAGGGTATGTGGCATATTGTGGGGGATTTCGAGCCCAAAAGCGGTGTGGACCCAAACCACCCTCGACAACTTCCGCAATCACGTGCTTATATGACACCGCATCACCTCCATGTCACTGCATCACCTCCACTCACCTGTCAGCCTAGCTACCCCTCCTCTCTCTATGTGCCACCTGTATCCTTCACTACACGTTGCCAACTCCATACTCCCAATACATCCATCGTATTCACACCTCCTCTCACCTTTTGACATCTGTCCTCACATTTCATCTACCCTCGCATCTATTCATCATGCCTCCCCATTGTATGCTCACCTCCACGTCCCCCCTCATGACTGTTGGGCCATCAACCATTCCAACAAATCTAGTCATAGGTACAGATGGCAGCTGACGGGGTCGACGCAAAGTGCGCTTAGCTGCCAAAATCTCTATCACAAACAAAGAACATGGATATCGTCCCAATTCGACGCAACCAATTCCAGAACACTTAAGAAGGCTACCTTCTTCCTCAAGCATATATATTCCAATACAGCTAGTTGTCTCTGGTGGCCTACAACTCACAAGCATGCCATTACTCAACACAAAGCTCTGGTCTGTCACTTCGAGCCCTATTTTTTGCCAATTCAGTTCCTAAAGTGCATGCATTAGTTCTGTCCCAGAGACAGTAGTAGTTTTTAGTCGATTAATTCCAGCATTTTCTTAGAGTAGGGACAAGAGTGGTCTTTTGTGTGTGATAAGAACCACTCTTGTTGATTAAAGTCCAGTGTCATAGTCAAGTTAATAAAAAAATTTACGAACAGTTACCTAAAATTAGGTCTCAATCCTGTTGGGGTCCTATAATCATAGGTTATTTGTTTCTACAACTATCTGTTTGGCATTGCTCTCATTATGAAGACGTCTGGTTTGCTAGGCTCAGTTAATTTCACTTCCCTCTCCCTCCATTTCGCCTGATCCTTCATCACCCTGATCCATCATTCATCCACCGTTGTGCCCTGCAGTCCCTCACCCTTCATTTCTTCACCCCTTCACCAATTTTATCCCTGCATGAATAAACAAGTTTAGGAAAAACGAAACAATAGGTTAACAATGTTAGTAATAAAATTTAGTGTAGTTAGATTAATTAAAATATGTTAGACTTGTTAATAATTAATTAATAATTAAGTTAGTTGTTTAAATTTATTAATTAGGTTAGTGTTTTATTAATCAAACATTAATTAAAAACAATTAAAAATTAAAAATAAAACAATATTAACAAATTAAAGAAAACATATAATTAAAAATTTAAAAACATTTATTAAATAATAAAAAACATATATTAAATAAAAAAATACAAATATAACTTAAACGAAATAATAAACAATTAAAACAAAAAGAAAAAAAAAGAAAACAAATAAATAAAAAACATATTAAGTCTACCTCGCATGCATTTCACGTACAACTCGTAATGGTATTGTGAGGGAAAATTATCACCTCATGGTGAACTCGGACCCCCCCCCCTTCCCAATACCACTTACCACCTCAGGGGTGGGGTCTGAGTAAACCACTCTGCCCCTCCAAAATTGCCCTCCCAAAAAATTAAAAACCTCTTTTTTGTCAGTTTGACCAATCTGTTTCCGAGGGTGATTCTAGGCAAACGGAGATGGATTTCCAAAATCAGAGAGAGGTATTTTTTAAGAATAGGATGAAGAACAAAAACCATTCCCATATTTTACACAGGTGCTAGAATTTGGGAGAATCGAATCCATCTTTTAGCCCCTTTTTTTAGTTTTCCATTTTTTCTTGTTTTAGTCATGATTTTGTGGGAGCTGTTTCGGCGAGTTGGAGATGAATTTGGAAAAATCAAAAGAGGTTTTTGTCCAAAACATGATCGTATAAAATAAATTCTTTCATTTTATACATAGGTGTCACCATTGAGGAGAAACGAATGTCTGAGTTGACCCCTTTGTTTCAGCAGTTTGGCCCATCTTTCATTGCAGATAGTTCAAGATTTTCAGGGATTTTATTTTTATTTTTGGCAGAGGTGGTTGAATTCGACCTCCTGAGCCTGGGGAGAATATTTTCTATAAAAAAATTTAATGTAAATGTGTGGATGAGTTATATTGGCGGGGAAGGATGGCATGGAAATATCCCCATCCACTGTAAAAATGCTCAAAGGTTGTAAGTGATTGTTATGGATGAATACAACAGCATTATGTTTCCAGATTCTTGTGTCGTGATCAAATGGTGAAGTTTTTCCTGATGTAACTTGTCTTTCTCTTGTTTCACTTTTTTTTTTCTTTCCTTATTGTTTTTAAGAAGATTAGGCTTAGGATTTGTCTTAGACACCCTGCTCTGGCTTAAAACAATATTTATGTTTTCTTCTCAAATTAGAATGTAGAATTTAGATAAGCTCTGCTCTGCATTTGAAATGAACCTCAATCTATTATTATTTTCCCATTTCATAAAATCAAAGGATCCACTGACATGATTACCCTGCCTGGTTACATTTTGTCGCAGTTATCCATTCATTTAATCACTTTAACCTTTGACTCCATTTTGCCCAATGGTCCTCTTCTGATGTCCCAGCCCAAAAATTCAAAAACAAATTTTCTATCCTCATAACTAGCCTAATATCCATTTCCAAAAAAGTTAGATCATACAGAGAGATTCCTCTCTGAGTCTTGGAGGGCTAGATCCTTGAATCCAAGTGGTTTTGTGGTTACCCCTATCGATTTTTTCCTCAGCCTGGGAAATTACAGGGTGATAACATAATGGCGACCATACTGGGGAACTTTCTCTAGTAGTGCACTTCAAGTTCCAGATCTGATCACTGATGGTGGACAGTGACCAGACACAAGAAGAATGAAATCTTTCACCTAGCGAATCCAATAATATCTAGACAGTGCCAACTCAAAGACTCCACTGGAGGAAGAACCCAACATAACAAAGAAATGTGGAAAGAACAGGTATTCGATTTCAAATTGTATTCAAGACATTGTTGGCTTTATCTGTAATTATTTTCTCTCCTATTATAATCTTGGTCAAGAGTATATTTCTGAAATTCATAATGATCAGTTTTAAGTTGAAGAACCTCAAAGGATTCATCCTTTACCTATATCTTTGGTACACACTCCAATATATGTAGATATCCCAGTGAGACACAAATATCATGATTTATCTCCTACCACTGTTGAAATTCCAGTTAGCTATAAGCCCCTTTCTTTGCTTCCTATACCTGCAAAAATCTCAGACAGATACAAGGCCCTAGATTTACCTCCTATTCTCCATGATCTCCCTGCCAATTATAGCAATAATATGCCCAAGTTTGATGGAGAAAATGTGAAGATCACTACTGAAAAGAACATCCAAAGTCTTGATAATTTTCTTGATTTGTTTGAGGTGGAAGAAGATGATGTATGTATAAGGATGTTTGCCCTATAATTGCAAGGTAAAGTCAAAAATTGGTTTAAGAATCTTCCATCTACAAGCATTAGCAATTTCCATCAATTTGTAACAATTTTCCTAGATCGATGGGTGATCATGAGAAATTTCTTTCTCGTCCTAGAAGAATATGACCATTTGAAAAGACAACCAAGGGAGACATTATATCAGTTTTCAGTAAGGTTCAATACAGTGTACCATGCAATGCATGTTGATATAAGGCCACCCCCAGGATTAGCTCACTTGCATTACCCTGATGCTTTTGATCCATAGATGGCATTCCAATTAAGCGAAAGGAACACTGCAACCCTTGAAGAAATGAAAAATTGTGTAGTCGATGTGGAAGATAATCGGATGAACAGAAAGGAAAAATTCAAAGCATTGATGAAAGACAGAATAGAAAACGAACATCTAATATCTTCATAAATGAAACTAGATATTCTGACCAACACAGTCAATGAGATGTTGCAGATGATTAGCAGGAAAGATAAACTTGTTGTTCAAAGATCGCATATTCCAATAGTTCCATAACAGACAAGGATCAATGTCCCCAAACATTTTGCATCTCATCCTTGGTATCATGGATTGGATAATGATTGTTTCATGTATTCAATTCACTACGTATTCAAAGATGAAGTTCCAACTTAGCTTGTTGAAGAGCCATCAGCTGATATGATGTGCATGTTTGATGACCTTGCATATGTAGATGATTTTCTAGGATATGATCATCGGGGTGAAGATTGTGTGGTTGAGTTTGATGATGACTGCTCAGAGAAACTAGCACTATCTTCATGGGAAGAAGAAGTTCAATTATCACAAGGCCAAGATGACAATCAAACTCTGTATACTAACCAAGATTGCAAGGAGGAAAATGCAGAAAATTTTCAAGAAAGTGCAAAATTCTTGCCCCTATGTTTTGCCTCGTTCTTGAGAAAACATTGCAAGCATATTGTAAATAGAAAGAATGAGGAGTGTCCTGATGAACCATTTGAGGAAAATAGGGATGATATAGAATTTTCTTCAGATCCAAAGGTGCAACCCTTGAATCTTTTTGAATGTCAAACCTCAGATGAAATAATAGAGCATGGGACAAGTAATGAACTGATCTATTTTGATTCCTTTCCCTGATGCTTTAGTTTATTTCAGATTGTGAGAGGGAATCTTAGTCATATTTTGGTTGAGAATCACAGTGTAAGCCATGAAATGCAAGTAGAACCAATGCCACAGTCATCCAAAGCACTTTATGACCCAATAGCTTATATGATAGATAGCTTATGTTTTCAAAGTCAGTTTTCATTTACCCCTAATGATTTCAAGAGTTGTTATGATATGGATATGATCAGACAGATAGATCCAATGTCTTGTTTGGTATAATTATTAGTACAAAACTCATCAGATCAAATACAAGCATGTTCTGAGTCACTTGAAGACATAGAGAACACATGTGTGGCACCTGGTCATGAGGTTGAATTAACTGAGTCGGAATATCTAGAATGGGTTATGTCTATCTTGATCCAGTGGCTATTTATATGGAGAAATTGTTCATCATAGAACAACAATGCAATCCAGATATTTTTGTTGTCTATCATATTTATCAAGCTCCTTGTGATGAAGATCAGGCTGGAAATATCCACTACATGTCATTTACAGTTTTGTTTCTAGCTTGGGTGAAAAACAATGAAAGGGCCAAGGTATCAGATCCAATATTTGATTGGTTATATTGGATATTTCATATTGATTGTGGTCATGCATTCTCAGGTTAGAATAGGATGTATGTACATAAATAATATCATCAAATCAACATCTTTTAATTATCAAATTTATAGTATGCAAATAAGCTTGTTGGGCAAGCATGTGGTATTTTTTTATTTTCGTTTTATTTCAAAAACTCAGCCAAAGTCAGAATGAATAATCAGCTAGTTTCCAATCACTAAGTTGCAGAACAGATCAAGATACAGGTTGTGGGATCAACCCAATGGATAAGGCACTGATTTACAAATCCGGAGATCTGATATTCTTGACATCTCTCGAAAGAGCTACCATCCCCAGGTGGAGCCTATGTTGGGGTCCTATAATCATAGGTTATTTGTTTCTACAACTATATATTTGGCATTGCTCTCATTATGAAGACGTCTGGTTTGCTATGCTTGGTTAATTTCACTTCCCTCTCCCTCAATTTCACCCGATCCTTCATCACCCTGCTGCATCCTTCATCCAATGTTGTGCCCTTCAGTCCCTCACCCTTCATTTCTTCACCTCTTCACCAATTTTATCCCTGCACGAATAAACAAGTTTAGGAAAAAAGAAACAATAGGTTAACAATGTTAGTAATAAAATTTAGTGTAGTTAGATTAATTAAAATATGTTAGACTTTTTAATAATTAATTAATTATTAATTAAGTTAGTTGTTTAAATTTAGTAATTAGGTTAGTGTTTTATTAATCAAACATTAATTAAAAACAATTAAAAATAAAAAAAATAAAACAATATTAACAAATTAAAGAAAACATATAATTAAAAATTAAAAAACATATATTAAATAATAAAAAACATATATTAAATAAAAAATACAAATATAACATAAACGAAATAATAAACAATTAAAACAAAAAGCAAAAAACAAAACAAATAAACAAAAAACACATTAAGTCTACCTCGCATGCATTTCCCATACAACTCAGACCCGCCCCCTCCCCCCTCACGTCACATCACCACCAAGGGGGTCCACATTAATGGTATTGTGAGAAAGAGTAAACCACTCTACCCCTCCAAAATTGCCCTCCCGAAAAATTAAAAGCTGCCTTTTTTGCCAATTTGACCAGTCTGTTTTCGAGGGTGATTCTGGGCAAACGGAGATGGATTTTAAGAATAAGAGAGAGGTGTTTGTTAAGAAATGAATGCAAAACATAAAACTCTCCCATATTTTACATAGGTGCCATAATTTGGGAGAATCGAAGCCATCTTTCAGCCCCTTTTTTCAGTTTTCCAATTTTTCTTGTTATAGTCATGATTTTGCGGGAGTTGTTTCGGCTAGCTGGAGATGAATTTGGAAAAAATTGTTGCGCCCTTTTCATCACCTTGGTGAGAAAAATAGAGGTGCTTGTAAGCTCAGTTGGGTCTGCTGAGCAGGACAGCTGCAAGGAAAAGAGTTAGG
>CBVK0100767848.1:0-10232 GCA_900067695.1 Picea abies | reverse complement strand
GGCTAAGGAGATTATATGCCTTTTCGGTATGGTATTTTGAACACATGAATTATTTTCTATTATTATTAACAAAGAATTTTACCAATTTTTTTTTTATATTTAACTGTGATACTTATAAAATTAAATTTAAAATCATTTTTTTAATTTTTTTTAATATTTTATTTAAATTTAAATATATAATTATAAATTAAGATAAATTAAAATTACATTTCAATTTAATTATTATATATATATATTAAATTAATATTTTTTTTTTCCATTCTTTTAACTAATTTGAAAGTTCTTATAACCCTAATTAAAATGCTTCCCTTCTCCCATGAGGTGTTGACTCCTTTAACATGATTCGATCCATATCCATGTCACTTCTCTCACAGGAAGCAATAGGGATATTTGTCGATGTTTCAAGCTTTGTTGGTTTGCTTTGAGGCAACCCTATGGAGATTCGTATTAAAATATATTTAACTTTTGGATTTAAGTTTTTATTTTTTATTTTTATCTCTTCGATAGACTTCCTTCGATGATTTATCTCTATACAAAGTTTATATAAGAAAATCACATTCCCTAGTCCACTTTGTGCATCTAGAATAAATATATTCTATGATATAATGATTTGGTTAAGTAATCCTTTACTAAAGTCAGTTCTATATGAATTTTGGAAAATTTAATAATTTTTTATTTTTATTTTGATTTTTATTAATTTTAATAATAAGATTTTGAAAATTAATAATAAAAAAAAAATTATAATTAAAAAAAATATTCAACTCCACCCACATTATAAAAATAAAAAATCAACTCCACTCAAATTATAATTTTTATTTCATAACCTTTCAACAAGCCCAAGTTCCATATTGTAAAAATATACGATTAAAAGATCACAAATCTCCAATGTTTAACTTACCACTTATGGAACATGAATGGCTTATCAAATTTCAAGGACAATACAAATAAAAAAATGAATTTTTTGGGACATGCAAACTACTTTTCAAGGTTGAATTGATACTCGCATATCACAATATCCATTGAGATCCCAAAGTTGATACATGACAATATTTTTCAATTCTAAGGTGCGCCTAGGGGCCTCCACGAAGAATAACTCAACGACTACCACAACCATTTTCAAGCACATGAGTGACCTTGTTGAGAATCCCTAAATATATAATAAATAATAATAAACAAAGAAAAATTGCCCACCATCCATAAGGCTGCTCAAAATGTAGACTTATATTTAACACGAGAAGCTAAGTGTTCTCTTTTTCAAAATAATTATTAATATAGATCAATCTTATAAAATAAAACGATTTTATGATTCTTGACCTTACAAGTTTATAAAATTAAAATATTGTTTTCATAATAAAATTAAAAAGTAAAATTAACTTTATATAATGTTCATAAACACGTTATTATCTTTATCATATAATTTATTTGAGAGGCCATTATAACCTACTATATATTTAAATGTAGCCCATACGTCACCACGCTTATTCCCGTTGAAATGATAATTTAATATTTTATTATGCTTTTCATTTATTTACAAATCTTAATTGAAAATGATTTCATTATGGTGAGTTCATGTATGGTCTCATAAATAAACAATTCTCAATACAAATAGTTTTATGTTAGATATTAATCTAAGCAAATAGTTTATCCATCGTGATTAAGTGCCAATAAAACTAGTAAACCCATGTTCTAAGACTCGAGTAATTTGTATTCAAATTCACAAAAACTCATTATTCCATTAAGAATAAAACCATGTAAATTGCATTTAGTTATTATGCAAATGGATCCTAACTATTTACTATTGGAAACTAATTGAAAATTTAGTAGATTTAATAAAATTTGAGAGTGTTCAATATATGAGAGTCACGTGATATTCAAATTTATATATTTCAAACCATCTTTTAAGTTAAGATATTTATATTTTTTGAATTCTAAAGTGTAAGCATGGATATAAGAAAATCACAATATAACAAAGACAATTTGGCAAAGTGTGAACGCTAACATGGTATAACAATGATGAGTGGACATAGATTATTGAGGTGGAAAAGACCATTGAGAAGATTATTGGTGGAGTATTATTGAGTTGGCCCATTTTAGTTGTTAATTTATTCAAACTTGATCCTCAAATAATTAGGTGTTAGTGTTGATAACAAAATCTAATTTTATGAAAATTATTTGGAGGACCTAGCAAAGAGGATCATTTACAAAATCCATTTGAATCACCCATTCATATACCTAATTATATGTATTGACCTCTTGTTTTGGGTTAATGTTAATGAAATTATTTAATATGTAATTGATAAAATTAAAGAGAGAATTATGGGGTGGTAGGTACAGGGGGGTGGGGGGTAGTTCTAAACCCTGGTGAAACGATGGAATCATCCTACTCATGGAGTCTAGGCATCCAATCCAATAAGTTTGCATAAGCTTATGGTCTTCTACCAGGGCTTAAGATTGTTAAATTGCTCAACATCCACAACTTGGTTGTGATCGGATAGTCTTTGCTCATCATTTGATATATGAAACAATGAACAATCACATTAGATGTGAGGCTAGCCTCTATGCTTGGTAGAATAAGACACCCCAACTCTTCATTCTCCACTTTGAGGTTTTATCATGTCTTAACAGATAACAACTTTAAAGCAAACATGTATGCATTGATGGCCACTAGGCAAAATGAAGGGAATTTAATTATCAACAATGAGGTTACAATTGAACCCATTCCTTAATATTATGGTAGAAATTTTAATGGGGATTCTGATATCTTAAAAGAAGCAAATCTCGATCCTTGAAGTTGACCTGGTTGTGCTACAACAATCAATGGTTTACCTTGTCAATCAACAGAAGCTTGGAAATGGTCCTTCTTCCTCTTCCTCAGTCAAAGAGTATGGAACCTCTAGATGGAAGGTCTCAGTTCAACAAGACATGATGAATGCAACTCCAACAATTGACACCAATACTCAAAATTGAAGATTTTGTGGTGTTTCACTTCACTTTTTGTTAGTTATGATATTTAAAGTTGTAAAAAATTTAAGTGTTTTCTACAAATGGTTTAGTACTTATCAGTATGAAAGGCCCAAGATGTTTCGTAAGAAACCCCAGCCTTGTATGCCCTATTGGATAGCCACCTTCTTTGGGTTGTACTCATATGAGCATATCTTTTTTGGATTGTAACTCTCATTGCAAGCTTGACTGCAATCTTTTTTATAATATAAATCTACCAATTATAGTTAAAATAAAATAAAATTGAAGATAGAATTATTGATTTTAACACTATAAGCACATTTGTGTGTGGGACATTAAAGCCATATAATTTTCATTATGATGTTGTATATGACATATTGTGCTCCACTATATTTTTACATTTTTATTGTATAGTTATAGTTTTTAATTAAAACATTGTTTTTATATGAATTGATTTAACATTATATTATATGTATAGTATTTATTTATTTGATTATTAACTATAAGAGGCCAATTGTTAAATAATGTTCAAAACACATGCATCACGGGCTTGTAAAAAATTTCCATGTTTTTAGAATTAATCAAATCCTCCAAGCTCCTCTTATTTCCCTAGACTCCTAATGGTAAATCCATTTATAAATATTAATAAGCAATTGTTGAAAATATGTCATTTCGGCACAAAATTCTGTATCACTAGTTAAAATGTGTGTTTCCGTAAAATTTTGAAGTCCCCTCCCCTCAATTATTTACCATTATAGCAATATGTATTGAGAAAATTAAATAAGCATTGTATGAACTCACGTAGTATTTATTATACTTCCAAGATCACCACACCATGTTATTAATTATCAATGTTTTTAACAAAATTGCTTAGTGAAATTTGTTAAGTAATTATTATTGGTGCTAAATCATAACTATCCATGTTAGAAAATGGTTCAATTTCATTGTCGTTGAGGAATTTTCTAAAAATATTAATTCGTGCTACTATAGTCAATGCCAATTGTCTACAAGATGTCATTTAATGCCAATTCTCTAAAAGAGGTAGTCGAGCTATTGCAATAGGATATACTTGACATTAATGTGAATTCAATTATAGTGTGTTATGCTTGTTATGTTAGGTTAACTTCACATTTCAATCAAAGTTTATAAATTAAGTTGGGTTTGTTTATTTTGTATAGTACTTGCAAGCTTGCAATCAAAATTGTGTGGCAAAAGCACCAAAACTCACAACAATATAATTTAAACATTACATAAATTCACACTACATATATCCACAGATATAATCAATATCATTCAATAATATAATTATCATCAAATTAAACTATTTTATATTTTATTAAGTCAATGGTTGATGCCCTCGGGGCTTATTACATTCATAGAACCATTCTTAGTCTATAGAGTCTTTCTTTATTCCCTATTTGCAACTACAAAATCCCAAACTATGGGAACCAAATGTTTCTTACTCATCCATGGATCTCCAATGTATAGGTAAATAATGAAGATTTTCAACCACATGTAGTTAAATCATCAGATAAGTTTCAAAATTGAACTCTTCCTAATTCTAGTTGATGACATAGTCAAAGGCTAGATGTCATCCTACTATTTAATGCACCCTCCTCTACTATCTCCATGTTCGAGTATTAGATGATAAGGAGTCCTTTGAATAATGATGCAATTTGTAGGAATCCATATTCATTATTTCGCAAACATTATGATGTTGATGTGGTTGGCAATGAGTGACACGTGACATTACCTAATACATCATTGTTGACATTATTTCTTACATCTCATGGTTATGTGGCAACCCTTTCCCTCTCCTCTATTGTTAGCCTCTTCCTTCCTTTCATTCCATTTCATTTTCTTTCGTCAATGAGTCTTTGATGCCAAACGTGGGCCTCACTTCAAGTGCTTTTTCCTTTGCAATGTTGGCTCTAGATCACCTAATACACATAGCTTGATTGTATTTTTAATGTGGAGGGTGAGCCTCCCCTTTGTTGTTATTTTCCTTGCATTGACTGCTTTGCATCGCTAGCTCCATAATATACCTTTGACTTGCCTTGACTTTAAGTATTTGATGTGGAATATGGAGTTGTCTCGCACTCCACATTTCTTCCTTTCTTACACCTCTTTGTATCCTTTGTGTTGCATCACATATGTCTAGCTCTCATGTAGAGGGTAAACCCTTCCTTAAATCATTTTCCTCCACATTAAAACTCTGCAACAACAACTAATCCATGCTTTACATTATGCCCTGCTCTGCATTCATCGCTTCGCTTTTGTCTTTCACACCTGTTGATCTAAAAGACTGTTTTATGGTCTTAAGGTCAACCTCATGAGGATATGAATCCCTCTGCATTTTTATAGAGGTGGTGCTCATCTTTGGATGAAGTGTTAGAAGGTTCCTTCTACGATTATTCAATAATTGAAAGATCTCCCAACAAAGCTTGTAAATACAAATGTACAATCTTTATATACAAATATACATCATATTGTTAAGGGTAATGTCAGTCATTACTAGCATAGTAACGATAAGACCTACGCGCGGAGGAAAACCGAGATAGGGTTCGTGCTGATAGGGTTCGGCCGCTACCATGTCGAGCCAGGACGGAGGGGAGCCACCGCCCCCTCCTTCCCCCTTTGCGTCCTTCAGCAAACTAGTCATGGCCTGCACGAAGAAGGCGTCCCAAGGTGAACCATCGAGCTTTGTGAGAAGAATGGAGGACATACTAGAAATCAATATCCCACCGGAACAACCAATGAAAGTAGCAATATCCTTATCAGAGCGAGGACTAGTAGTTCAGTTCATGGGGCTTTGGCCCTCAACCAGGACAACAGACAACTGGATTCAAAGAAACTGGAGGCCGCTAATAAAAAACAGTTCGACCTGCTACGCCGTTGGAAGGGGCTATTTCATCTTCGAGTTCATCTCCCAGGAGGACCGTGACTTAATCTTCAGGAACGGGCCATACTTCATGGGTGCACAGGGACTTTATCTGAATCGATGGACTCCAAACTTTGATCCAGCCTCTGAAGTACCAAAATACGTCCCGATCTGGGTCAGACTCCCAAACCTCCCAATCCACTACTGGAACTCCTCGTCGTTGCAAGCGATCGAGAATGGGCTAGGCCATTACATTGACAAAGCCGACCCAAAAGACCAATACTCTTGTGCCAGAATCTACGTCGAAGTTGACTTGGAAGTAGGGTTGCCAGAAGCAGTAAAACTAAAGGTGGGGGAGTGGCACCACCTGCAAAAACTGGACTATGAACAATTACCGTTTAAATGTAGAGGATGTCACGAGTACGATCACTTCCAGAGGAACTGCCCCAAGGCCCTACAAGAGAAAGAAAGGGAGGAGGGCTGGCAGCAACCCCGGAAGCAGCAACCCCGGAAAGGAAGAGCGAAACCCACCGGCCCACGAAGAGACAACCCACCACCGGCCCAAAGCAATCCAGGGATCCAGGGCACGACAATCAGTTTCAAAGAGTTGGGAAACGACGGGGAAGCAACACCCTCAAGCAACACCGACCAAGGTGAAGAAAGAAGAGACACCCAAAACCAGGAAGTCGAAGGAACCTCAAAAGCAATAGAAGGTGCGGAGAATGGGGGGATTCAAGGCACCGAGGAAGGAGAGATCCCTCCCCCAAGGAATGGAATGGATCAAGGCAACGAAGAGGGAGAGATCTCGTCAGGAAGTGAAACAGAGGGGACAAGTGAAGCTTGGGACACTCCAAAACGACCTGGCAGAGGAAGGAAGTCCAAAAAGGCAGAAAGGGAAAAGGAAACATACAAGAACATTCTTAAAGGAGCTCAGCCAACCCTCAAGAAAAGAGTTGATGTAAGGCAAACAAGGAAGCAGGCAAAGGCCTCCCAAGGAGGCCACTCTCCCCCACAAAGTAATCAATGAAATTCACATCCTGGAACTGTAGGGGTCTCAGCAGCAGGAAGAAGGAAGAAGCTCTCAGGGATTTAATCAAAACAACAAGAACGAACATCCTACTCATCCAGGAAACAAAAATGAGTCAACAAGACTCATTAAAAGTCTTAAAAAATGTATGGAGAAGCAGCCAGGGTTTAGCTGACAACGCTAGGGGCGCTTCAGGAGGGCTTTGCACAATGTGGAACGACTCCAAATTAGAACTAATCCGCTCCGACCTCTGCATGCATTGAATATTCACTCAACTGCTCCACAAGGAATCAGGACAAACGATAAGCCTCTTTAATATTTATGTCCCTCAACATATTGACGAAAAAAGAATTTGCTGGCAATCTATTCAAGACTACCTAATAGATAATGAGCTGGAAAATATAATCCTAGGGGGTGATCTAAATGTAACCCTAGCAACAGAGGAAAAATGGGGGGGGTCCATTGTCAGGGACCCAGCCAGAGAGTGGGTGGAGGACCTGATCTCAACATGGGATTTAATGGACATTAAACCACTAAGAGGACGCTACACCTGGACCAACAAAAGGGTAGGCCCAGGGCACATAGCTGCCCGCTTGGACAGATTTTTAGTACATAGTTCATTTCTAACTTTAGGACTCACAACCTCCTCAGAAATCCTCCCCCACAGTACCTCTGATCATAAGCCAATCAGCCTGGAGATTAAGAAAGAGCAAGGCTAAGGGCCCATTCCTTTCAGATTTAACCCTGCATTGTTACAGGACAATGATTTCCGAAACAGAGTCTCTAAGGTATGGACCAGCAAAATTAAAGGATCTGCGGTTTATGTTTGGGAAGAAAAGCTGAGGCGGCTCAAGGCTGAGCTAAAAGGCTGGGCAAAAAAACAAGTCGACCCCATAGCCCTCCGCCTAGAAGCTCAAAGGCAGCTAGAAAACCACCAGCTTGCCCTGGAAAACAAGGAGATCACACAGCAGGACATTCTCAAGGAGGAGCAACTTCAACACCATTGGCACAAATCTTGTAGAGATGAGGAAAGTTACTGGAGGCAAAAGTATCAAAGCCTCTGGCTAAAAGAAGGGGATAGAAATACGAGTTACTTCCATAAACAAGCGGAAGCAAGGAAGCTCTTCAAGGCTGTGACAAAAATCCAAGTCCAAAACACTACAATTTCTGAACCGGAGGACATCAGAAAGGCATCCTTCGAGACCTTCAAAACTCTCTACACAGAAAATGGAAGGGCAAGCATAACTCTTCAAACGTACCCTTTATCAATTGTTCCAACACTAATAAAAGATGATATCAATCGCAAACTCCTGGAGGAAGTCACACAGCAAGAAATTAAAGAGGCACTTGACCAAATGCACCCGGACAAAGCTCCTGGTCCGGACGACTTTACAGCAAGATTCTTCCAGTATTGCTGGGAAATCATAAAGTCTGACCTCACCAAAATGATAAAGAAATCACAGGCGAGTAGCAATCTGGGAGGAGGCACCAACTCAGCCTTCCTGGCACTCATCCCCAAAGAGAAGGGAGCGCTCAACTTCAGCCGCTTCAGACCGATATCCCTATGTAACACGAGCTATAAAATTCTCACTAAGGTAATTGCAAATAGGCTGAAGAACATCCTTCCGTTCATAGTGCCGGAGAACCAAGGAGGATTCATAAAAGGAAGGAAAATAGCAGACAATATAATCCTAGTTCAAGAATCTCTTCATTCTAGCCTATGCAGGAAGGACAAAGGTATGATTATTAAACTCGATCTGGCAAATGCTTTTGACAGAGTTAATCATAATTTCCTCTTTGAAGTAATGAAGAAGTTTGGATTCGATGAATCCTTTGTGAATTGGATAAGAGCTTGTATAGGTTCGCCATGGATAGCCCCCATGGTAAACGGGAGAGTGACTAGTTTTTTCAAGGCGTCCAGAGGTTTACGTCAGGGCTGTCCCCTATCGCCCTTGCTATACACAATCCAGGCCTCAATCCTCAGCTACCAATTAGAGAACGCCAGAATCTGCAGCAACCTCAAAGGTTTAGAGATAGCCCAAGGTGTGAAAGAAATCAACCACACACAATTTGCAGACGATACGTTTCTCCTGGGAGGGGCAAGCTGTCTAGTAGCAAAAAGATACAAAGAGGAGCTGGACGCTTATGCTGCAGTATCGGGAAGCGAGATAAGCCAGTCAAAAATTAAAATTTACAGCTGGAATATTACACCCAATGAGATGAGGGAAATATCCAGAATCTTAGGCATGGAAGGACATACAAATTGGGAAACTTTCACCTACTTGGGAATCCCTATCTCCAAGACGATTCCAAGGACCTCCAGCTGGAACCACCTCCTAGACAAACTAAAGAAATGAATTTCCTCTTGGGGTACAAACTGGCTGAGTTTAGCAGGGAGGATAGTACTCATCAAATCCGTCCTAGCAAGTGTGTCCATTTATCAAAATTCACTCCTGCTAGCTCCTGGCACCACCATCAAACAAATGGAAGCTTTGCAAAGATGTTTTTTATGGGAAGGGGGCAAGCAAACAAGAAAGAGACCCCATCTTATAAACTGGGATAAGGTTTCGAAGCCTCTATTGGAGGGAGGGCTCAGCCTCAAAAATGCTAAAGTGCAGAACCTTGCTCTAGGAGCAAAATTGTTATGGCACATAGTCAATGGCAAAACAACGTGGTGCAAGGAAGCCCTGTGGAAGAAATATTTCAGAGGTCCAAGGAGAAGATGCGTGGAACACCTCTCAAATGAACACACGGGGTCCCCAATCTTCATTCTCTGCCGAAAAGTCATCGATCACTTCACTCCCCACCTGACCTGGGTGTCGGGAAATGGGAAACAAATTAAAATCTGGAAAGACTCCATACTCGGTGATCCACCTCTAGAATTGAATCAGAATCTCCAACGTCTGAAAACCTGGATGGATGGGCAAAATCTGAGGACACTTTTTGACATTTCTGCCTGGGGGACAGGAAGGCACAAACAGTGGAAAAGCTGGGCAGTGAGCAATCTGCCTTTGGACTTAGAATATGACTGGGGTTCCCTAAAACTCAACCTGCAGGGGAAAGCCCCACTAAGAAAAAGAGGGAGAGACGAGAGAGGTTGGGGAAGAAATGCTAAACCTTATTCCACTTCGCTGGGATACTCTACCTTTTAAAGCCTCCCTCACGTCCCTCCCAACCCAGCTTTATGGAAATCCATCTGGAGTTTAAAAACCATACCCAAGATAGGCTTGTTTCTTTGGACACTAAGTCATAGTAGCATTCAGACATGGGAAAATCTCCAAAAGAAAGGCTGGGATGGCCCCTTCAGGTGCCCCCTGTGTCAGCAAGCTGAGGAAACCTCTAATCACCTTCTCCTGAACTGTA
>CBVK0100767804.1:0-16084 GCA_900067695.1 Picea abies | reverse complement strand
TACTATTAGAATATGATCTTGACATCAAGCCCACTAAATTGATCAAAGGGCAGGGATTGGCTAGACTAATGGCGCAAAGAAACTGTGAACTCTTGGGAATAAAATTCACTACAAATATGTCAGAAAATACGACAGAGGAAGAAAGGGAGACTCCACGGGTATCTCAGAAATTTATTAACTTTGCATGGTATGCAGACATTATCTTTGTAATAAAAAATCTGCAAGCCCCTCCTGAGTATAGCAAAACCAAGGCTAGGTTATTGAAACTAAAGGCGACAAAATTCTGCATTGTCAATGGATTGTTGTACTGGAAAGACCCGAGAAGAATTTTACTGAGTTGTTTGACAGAAGAGGAAGCAGAGAGGACCATCAGGGAGTTTCATAAAGGAGATTGTGGAGGTCATCATTATTGGAAGACAACTGTTCACAAAATGTTAAGAGCTAGTTTTTATTGGCCTAGCATTTTCCCCAATGTTTAAAGGAAGTGTCAAAGTGTTATGAATGCCAAATCTTCGATGGGAAAGGAAAGTTGCAGTCTCTGCCGTTGAATCCTATTTCTGTAGAAGCTCCTTTTAGGAAATGGGGCTTGGAATTTGTAGGAGAGATACATCCACAATCTTCGGCTTAACACAAATGGATCCTAACTGTCACATATTATTTTACGAAATGGATTGAGGCTGTTCCTACCAGACAAGCTACAGATGACGTTATCATTCTATTTATAGAAGACAATATTTTGTCCAGATTCAAATGCCTGGTCAAGATTATAACTGACAACACAATGACCTTCAAGTCTAAAAAACTCGAGAAATTTTGCAGTGATTATAATATTACTTTGGGCCATTCTACGTCACACTACCCTCAAGGAAATGGATTGGCTGAGTTTTCAAACAAAAGCCTGGTTAGAATCATAAAAAAAATGTTGTACGAGAATAAAAAGGCATGGCACAAGAAACTCATTCACGCGCTGTGGGCTGACAAGATATCCCCAAAGAGGTCTGTTGCCACATCTCCTTTCCAAATCATCTATGGTATAGAAGCCATCTTTCCTATGACACTTGGATTGCCAGTGATGAAGTTGTTACAGGAGAAAGAAGCAGAGACGAATGCCAGTCGGAGAAGGGAAGATGAACTCATCAGCATGCAACAGACTAGAGAAAAAGCTTTCAACAATGCCCGACTACATCAAGAGAATATCAAGGAAGATTTCGACAAACGTACCAAAGAGGATGACTTCAAACCTAGAGACTGGGTACTAAAATGGGATTCCAAGAATGAAAACCAGGGAAAACAAGGAAAATTCGACCACCTGTGGTCGGGCTCGTTCAAAATTACATCTTACCGCGGGAACAATGCTTATTTGTTGGAGGAAAGTAATGGAGAACTCACCGGAGGAGGGCCTGTGAATGCAGGTTCCTCAAACATTACGTCGTCTAATTATCACTCACCATTCATTGTACATAACTGCTTTGCGTTTTGGTTTTCCTTTAAGTATGAAGATTGAGGTAAAAATGACATAGTTGTAGCCTAAGTTGAAGGCCCTGAGCTGTGCTGAGTAGGGTCAAAGTTTTTGAATAAAATAATGAAGGCCCTGAGCTGTGCTGAGTAGGGTCAAAGTTTTTGAATAAAATAAAAGGATTCAGATCACACACATAAGATTACAACCAATGAGTAGGCACTTAGTCTACAATTATTTTCTACCTCGCAGGGAGGATAGCATCCCCAGTTGGAGCCAATGTTATCGCCATATAATTCCCAGATAACGTCTGAGTTTCATAAATCTATGGGAGATTAAATCACCATAGAACTGTGATAATTTGGAAGACTCAGCTATACCTGGCGGCGTATGGAAGAAACAGTGGAGATATAAAGAGTAAATCTTGACAGACCGTCGATCCTGAAAGAAGCCTAGATCAACGGCTGGGACATGTATCAGAGAGATAAGTAGCATGGAAGTTAAGCGACTGAGAGCGGGTCAGGAGAAAAACGTCATGGTTTTTTATAGGACGCATGGTTCCCTTAGAAGTACGTCGGAGAGGAGGGTTGTCTAACCAAAACCACCTTTTCTCAACCTCTGATGACAGAGTTTCCAGGCAAGACAGGGATTGTAGATCTTGAAGAAACCCGGATCGATGACTGAGGTGTCTTTCGATGATTGAAGTAGCATGGAGATTAGCTGACAGAGGGGGGACTGGGAAAACTACCCTGGTTTAAATCATGGATACGTGGCATCCTCTGAGACACATCAAAGATAAAGGTGGTTCATACAAAACCTCTTTTCTCCAAGCTCTGATGGTGATAGATGCGTATAAAAGGAAGAACCCCCAGGCATTATTCTATGGGTATTCAAAGCAGTCGAACATTCAGAGATTTGACACAAAGCTTCTATTCAAATTTTGAAATTCAGAACCAAACCAGACCATTTTTCTCGCCGATTATCAGGTATTCTTCACAATGACTACCAATCCTGTTGTTTTATCTGTGAGTGAACCAGATATTTCCTCCAGGGAGGATGCCCTAATTGATAGAGATTCTGACGTTTTCGACACAATGACAACAATCTCGCCTCTTTCTACATCTAAGATGAATTTGTTGAACAAAGTTGAATCCCATATATCCTTTCTTGAGGCGGCTCAAGCCTCTTTCACCCCTTATGTCATAGAAACAATTTTCCCATTCCCTGAATTTGTGAGCTGGTGTGCAGAGCGATATTCATAGAAAGAAAGAGTCATCTTAAACAAATTAGGGTCAGAAGTCCTGTGTAAAATAGATGGTTCGTCACTCTGACATGCTCTAAATATACCAGATGTCTCCCCTATAGTGTCAGAACCCTATGAGGAACAAAGAATGATTATGATTCATAAAGAATGTCCGCTCGAGGCAAAAACCTCATTTCTAGAAACCATATTCAAACCTGAACACTATTCAGAGAGTCCCTCCTTGCTTGTCAGTATAAGCATCATGATCGTTGAAGTCCAGTGGGCTTGTTCTCTGCTACGTCAGATTCTAGTTTTAGACAATGACACATTTGTGGTAGAGGTCATGCTAGGGTTCCTGCTATTTTTCTTCCTATCTGGGCAGTCAGTCCGTGTCAGTTTTGATGAGTTCATTGCAGAAAAAATACATCAACAGCTGGTTAACTTCATCTCGTTAAGACATTTCAGATACTATTCTCACTTGTTGAGAATGTTTCTGGGATATAATAACACTGAGCTTCCTGAGGCTGCATTTATTTCAATTGAGTGTAAAAATATCACCATGCTCATCTTCATCAACAAGATCATGTCCAGAATATACAGTCTCATTTTTGGTTTAGATCTGCAAAGAGTCCTAGAAGAAATGAAGAGTTTGTTGCAGTCGAGTCCAGATAATATGATGGGAGACTGGATGTTTTTCACTCAGTCCACCATGATTTGGGTATACAGATGCCAAGAAGGACCTCACCTTTTACCAGTTTTTCTGACTCCCAGGATATTTGCTTTGGAATTTATAAGACAAAGGCTCATCTCAAGACTGAGCATTTCCTCAAGGCTCACAAGGCTTCTAATATGAAATTCTCATTTGTGGTAGGTCCTTTTGTGGTGAAGAGCAAGTCTTGTTTGGCTTAGGTTCGATCCAAACTCAATGAATTTGGGTTCACACAGTTGCAAGGAAGAAGATACGATCCACATCGGATTATATCAAAGAGGAGATTGACAAGCAGACAAGGCCCTTATGAACATGAGCACATTGAAGAACTAGATAAATTTGCAAATATAGAGATCTAAACATAAATGGAGGTCATCATGCTTCATGATCAAGAAAAACAGACAGAGCTCGCTTTACAACAAATATCAACACAAAAACCCTCACCCAGGTTGATTATCAAAGCTCCTAAAATTAACATCTTCAATAAAATAAGTAGTTCAGAAGCCCTAGGGGCTAGCAGCCAACAAGACACCCTCAAGAAGATGAGAGTCACATCACCCTCTCCAATTATTGACTTGGAGGAATAAGAAAATAAAGAAAGGACGGGCATGGAGATGTTAGAGACTGTGGTCCAGAACGGAAAAATCAACCCGAAGAACAAACCACAAAATGAAGGAAGCATGAAGGTTTTCAGCAGCAGGAAACAAGTATTTGGCCAGACTCCTGGGACGGTTTATAATTCTAAGGAAGACTTGCTACATCAGTATGCCATGAAAGGGAGTATGGAAAATAGTGAGATAAAGGAGCTTTTGCCCAAAGTAGAAGGGACATCTCAGCATAAAGCTCACCTACTCTCAGTCAGAGATGTCAAGAAAAATACATTCAACATTGTAGTGGTCGACAATGATAAGGTATCCGAGTTCAAGGTACACTATGAGAATATTGACGCACCTGACAAAGTAAAATTCCACAGAAATGTCAGTGATATGTTGTACGTTGGTTACCTAAACTTAGCTCTGAAGGTCACAAGGTTGACAACACATGTATTGAAGCTAGATGGACAATTGAAACAAGAAAAGGTGTCCAACAAAGCTTGGATGACGCAGGTAAAGAGATTAGAGTTTGAAGGTCCGCAGGGGGTGAAATCCTCTCTCGACGAAAAGGACAAGATGATCCAAAGTTTGAAGAAAAGATTGAAAATGTCACCTTCGGACCATCCACATACAACAGAGTTAACTGCTTTGGAGCAAGAAAAGGAAACCTTCAGACAAGAGGCCCTGGAATATAAGGCTAAAGTGTTACAATTGGAGAAAGAGAAAGAAAGTTGGTCACAAATGCGGGCCACAAAATCAGATATGGAAATTATCGTGCCTGCTAATGTAGAGGTTGGGTCAAGTGTCGAGGGGTTAGTTCAAGCTATGTCCCAGATAAGTTTGAAAACAAGTGAGATCAAGGGTCTGAAAGAAAACTTAGAACAATCGAAACAAGAGATGAAGGTGAAGGATGAGAAATTAGCTCAACTCCATAGAGAGAACTAAGACCTACAGGAAAGAGTGAGCAAGCTAAAAACCAGGTTGAAGGGAAAAACGCTACTACAAGGAGCCAAACATGTAATATGGGATGCAATTGTCGTGGAGGTTGCTAAGTTCAGAAGTTATCTAAATTTTATCAACGACAAAGACAACATGGTTGCTACAACTTAGAACAAATGCGCAGTTGTAAATGAAGTGTTAGCAAAGAAGCCCTCGTAATCAGTTGTAAATGAAGTGTTAGCAAAGAAGCCCTCGTAATGGGCCCAAAATTCCATCGACTTACTAAATGCTATACCAACTGCTGATATTCAGACCATCGGTGTGAAAGACATGGCCGCATTAATCATTTCATCCAGGAGAATCATTGCCAAACACAACCTGCTTAGATCGGTCCAGAAAAAGCTATGCAAATGGACCATAGCATACAAGAGTTTAAAGACGCCTTTGAACAATTGTTTGCTAAAGGCTTCCCCTCATTTTGGGATGGTAAAGGTTAATTATACAAGAAGGAAGATTATCACACTCTTCTCATGCAATGTAGGATGGACCATTCCAAGTTTGAAGATTTGGAAGAAAGTCTGAAAGGCCCTAGCTTGGTAGAACATCTAGCTACCGATTTCGAAATTCTGAACAAGTTCAAAACAGTGAAAGTCAGCGTACCGGTCATGTCCTACGCAACATGTATCAATCTAGAAATTTTTATTAAAGAAATGATGGATTACGAGATCCCCTCTGATGCGCAATGGAAAGAACTTGTGTGATTGGGTAAGACAAAATGCCACGTCCCCAGAACCAACAGATGATCTCCAGTTGTCACCAATCTTGCAGATCCGATGGAAGTATAAGGTAGAACATATGTTGCGGAAGTAGCTGAGAGGTCAGAGAGACTATTCATGATGTTGAAATGTTTCTTTTTGCTAATGATTGTAAGTCGTTTCGTATACCGAAACTGACATCCGAAACTGTTACAGAAGCTGAAACATTTCAGTTTCAGTTATTTTTGATCAAATTGTATAAGTACTAAGAGACTTGAATGAGTTAACGTTGGTAGAAGTGAAAGAGAACCTTTTGGTTGTATCAAGCTATATTTGTAAATTTTTTGAATCTGAATTGAATACGAATGCAAAAGATTTTGAAGTCTCTATGAAAAGATTCTAACGGGTGGTGATACAAGCTTTGCTTCCTTTCATCGTATGTATTTCCTGTAGCCTGTCATTTCATTGACATTTTCTTCTACTTAAATTGGATAGTTTAAAGGCCCAGAATTCGTCTTGTGACACTCTTGGCTTGAGCAATTTAAACTATGTTATTGTCTTCTTAACTTATTAAGAATTCATTTCAACAATTCTCTGATGTTGTTATTTGTCTTCTTTACCTTCCTACACATCTTTTTATTTCAAGAATAACTCATATTCGTCTCCTTATTTAGGTTTAGTCCTATGGAGAGTTCTATCAGCTTAATGCATTGTTTCTGTTCACTTTCAGAATGTTGACCCCATAGCCCATAGTGTTCCCCCCTTCGTTTCAAACAACCTTATTAAAAATCTCCTAAACAAACCAAATCTAGCCACCAATTTAAATTGATATATCAAGTGACATGAGAGATCCCTCTCTGAGTTGAGAGGGCTAGTGCCTCATCTCTAAAGCTGGTTGAAACAGTTACCTCTGTTGTCTATCTATTCAGTCGGACGAAATTTATAGAGTGTTAACATTCTGGCGCTGTTGCTTGGGACAAAATTGAAAATTTTCCCTGGGAAAACAACTTAAAGCTTTAGTTTGATCCCTGAGGGTGATAGTGGACCAAACACCTTATCGACTGAAGATTAGCTTTACCCTGGCGAATCCCTTACTCAGAGACCAGTTGTACTACACTGTGTGAGATATAAACCCTGGCTCCTAAGAAAATCCACACTAGTGGAAATCCAGACCCATAGCCTGCAATCCTTGTCTCTAGCCCTGAAAAGCTTGGCCGAAGAAGAAAATAAAAGACAGTAACCCTTCTGTTACATCTAGATAGATATTCATCCTTATCTAGAGACAGATTGATCAATATCGAAGACCTTGAGTTTGATCTAAAATTCGAACACTCCCTTTTCAGAACCAGGTCTGAATCCCGCTTAGTCGAGACCCTATTTGACGAAAAAAGATTCCAAGATTCAATCCTGACTGCCTCCGTCAAACCTGTAGTGCATCCTGTCTGAAACCGATAGCCTCTCCGACCCCTCACAACAACTATGGAAGCCAGATTTGCTCCTCTCATACTACCTGCTCTATTGCATGGCTTACCCCAGGAGTACAACCTGAGGATTCAGTTGTATGATGCTGAAGGTAACGCATTGGCGCAGAAACACCTAGACTAGTTTAATGATTTCATAGACTTAGAGGAGGTGGATTACGTAGATGTAAAAATGAGGTTGTTTATGCAAAGCCACCCGAGAGATGTAAGAAAATGGTTTAGAGCCCTTGCACCAGGAAGTATCACAAATTTCACATCTTTTGAGACACTCTTCCTTGCCAGATGGGGGGATAAGAAAAACCCCCTTCAGTTGTTGACACACTACAACAATATGAAGAGGTCACTTGATGAAACAGTGCAGGAGTTTTCAGCTAGATTCATGAAGGTATATAATGCGATTCCTGACGAAGTAAAACCCCCACCCAAAGTTGCTCAACTCAGATACATTGATTCCTTCGAAAGTGATTTTTATTTATTGTTGAGGGAACAAAGATCTACCATGCTAGATGATATGATGACATATGCCATTGAAGTCGAAGTAAACCTTATGGCTTCAGGAAAAATGACAGCTAGTTTTGGTAGAAACATGGGCAAAAATAAGGATAAGGCACAAACTTCCACATCCCAAATGTCATAAGAAAGATTCGAAGTGATGATGAGAAACATGGAAAGGATGATGGAAAAAATGGCATTGGGAAATAGACCCAACCCTAGGGAACATGGTGATGGTCCACCTAGAAATCCGAGGAGACCCGCTGGTCCACATATCAGACAAAGAGAGTAGAGGAACTGGGGTAATCAGGCAGCTCAAGCAGACCAAACAAATCAAGGAAATCAGGGATAACAACAAGTAATACCCCCTTTTCAGAATAATTATATAGATGAAGATTACGATGGATATTTTGAAGATAATGTGAAATGTTGTGATGACAAATAAACTGAGGTGTTTTTGACCAAAGAAGAACATGACTAGTTCATGGATGCTACTGAAATATTCTTGCAAGATGAGGAGGAAAGGATATCAGTAGGAAAATAAGATTATGAGACCGAATTTCAAAACACCATCATGCAATTCCAAAGGCAATACAATCTCCGAAATCAAAGGGTGCCTCAAAATCCTCTGAAAGGTAATCTCCCAAAGGCAAACCCCTCCAAAGATGCTCAAAGTAATGTGCCCTCTTCTAGTCAGCCCAAAAAATATGCCCCAGTGAAAGACTCTGCTACAAAGGAAGCTATGGATAAGGGTAAGCAGAAAGAGGAACCGTCGAAGAGAATATTGACAAGGAAAGAAGTTTTCACTAAAGAGGTAGAAAAAACTCCATCCTCTTTTGACTTCGAAAGTGAGATGGCTAAGATCAATATTTCGGTACCCTTTAATGAATTGATCAGAAATAGTGAATATAGGAGTTAGATCATGAATATGCTTAAGATGGGACAAACCTTTGATGCCCTAAACATACAATATGATCACCCAACCATCTTATTTGGGCCAAGAGTAGAAGAAAGCGGTGAAAATGAAGAAGTTCCTCCTTTTCATGTCAGCTTAAAAATCCATGACATGAATTTACACAATGCTATGCTGGACTTTGGAGCGTCCCACAATCTGATGCCTAAAGTGGTCATGGACCAACTGGGCCTTGAAGTCACAAGACCCTACAAGGATCTGCTCTCTTTTGATTCAAGGAAGGTGAAATGCCTTGGCATGATAAAGGACATGGTCGTTTCTCTGGCACAAATCCTAGAGAAGAATATGGTGATGGACATAGTGGTTGTTGATATCCCTTAGAAATTCGGCATGCTGTTGTCCAGGTCGTGGGCTGCAAAATTGAAAGGAACCCTCTAGATGGACATGTCATATGCCACTATTCCTATCTTTGGTCAAGACAAAAGATTGTACAGGGAAGTTCTACTGAAGTATATGGTTAGCAACAAATAACAACCTACCAACCATCCTATATACTCAGTAAGCACTAAGCTAGGGTCTTCCATTTTCTTCAATGATATATGTTCAGGAGCAAAAGAGACAAAAATAGTCCTGGCAGATAAAGGTATACCCGAGCAGCAGTTGGAAGAAATTTCAGAACAACAGGGTGACCCAGAGGATCAGATATGGAAAATAAACTTCGACAGAGCTGCGTGTAGAGAATGAGCTGGGGCTGGCGTGTGGATAAATCATCCCATGGGAGATGCGAAATTGTTCTCTTACAAACTCGTTTTTGAATGTACAAATAATATGGCCGAGTACGAGGCGTTAATATTGGGAATATGGCCGAGTACGAGGCGTTAATATTGGGATTGAAAGTTTTGGAAGAGATGGGTGCCAAAAATATTGTTATACTCGGAGATTATGGACTCATCATAAATCAAATCAAAGGCATCTACCAGGCCAGACACCCTAGACTGAGGGATTACAAAAATATGGTATTAGAACTCCTTGAGAAATTTTCAAAATGCAACCTTTAAGCAATTCCACGGGAACAAAATTAGGTCGCAGATGCGCTGGCCACTTCAACAGTGGTGTTCAAAGTCCCGATCTTCCTTAGAAAAAGCTACAAGTTTGAATTCAAGTACAGACCAACGATACCAGACAATATGAAACACTGGCAAGTTTTCGAAGACGATAAACAGATAGAAAGCTTCGTCAGGATGGAAAACGAATTCGAGAATTTAAGCATTGATGATGAACATTGCGACGATGAAGTAGGTGCAGTGGTTTTCACCAAAGAAGGATACTTTGACAATAGAATTGTTGGCAGAGATATTGTGCAGCTAAAGAGAAACATTATCCCCAAAGGCCTGGTACCATTAGAGAAATTTTTGATAACAACAATGTCGCCAGAAGTCCAAAGATCACAATAGATGAAGGGGACGTGGAAGACGGTAACATTGGGACTCCAGAAGACTTGAAGATCATTAAACTATCCAAGAAGCTCAACCGTAAAGTCAAAGAAAGGTATGTGAAATTGATGAAGGAATTCCTTGATGTTTTTTCCTGGAGCTACGATGAGTTGAAAGTTTATGATACTAGTATAATCCAACATGTTATCCTGATAAAAGAAGATCACAAGCCATTTAAACAGAAGTTAAGAAGAATAAACCCTCTGTTGTTACCATTAATAGAGAAAGAAGTAAAGAAATTGTTTGAAGCAAAAATCATATTGTCCCTAAGATTCTCCAAATGGGTAGCAAATCTAGTGCTTGTTAGAAAGAAGAGTGGGGAGATTAGATTGTGTGTGGACTTCAGAAATTTAAATAAGGTATGTCTTAAAGATAATTACCCTTTGCCCAAAATAGACCACATTCTACAGAAGGTAGTGGCCTCTCAAAAGATGTCGATGTTGGATGGTTTCTCGGGATACAACCAGATCATGGTGCATCCCGACAATCAAGAAAAGATAGCGTTCACCACACCTTGGGGGACATTCATGTACGTCAAAATGTCATTTGGGCTTATGAATGTTGGAGCAACATTTCAAAGGGCTATGGACATAGCCTTTGTATATTAAAATGATAAATTTATTGTTATATACCTAGATGACATTATTATGTATTCTGCTATAGATGAGGGGCACATCAAACATCTCAGAAGGGCATTCGAGAAATGCAGGAAATTTGGCATATCACTGAACCCAAAAACGTCAAATTTTGCCATGGAAGAAGGGAAGATCTTAGGGCATATCATTTCTAAGGAAGGAATAAAGGTAGACCCAAGAAGGGTCGAAGGAATCTTAAAGATTGACATACCTAGAAGCAAAAAGGAAGTACAATCCTTTCTGGGTAAAGTAAATTTCCTGAGAAGATTTATTCCTAATTTAGCAAAGATCATAAAACATATTACCAACATGTTAAAGAAGGGAAATGAAATCAAATGGATCCCTAAGGCTAGAAAGTCTTTTGAAGACATCAAATTAGCATTGACAAAGGCTCATGTGCTAGCTAGCCCAAATTTCGAGAAAGATTTCATACTATTCTCTTTCGCTTCAGAACACACAATTGCAGGAGTATTACTCTAGAAGGATGACCAGAATTTTGAGAAGCCCATAGCATACTACAGTAAGACATTAAGAGATGCTCCTCTAAAATATGACATCATGGAGAAGCAGGCATATGCTTTGGTCAAGGCATTGAAAGAATTCAAGGTGTATATTCTACATTCACATACTATTGCTTATGTCCCCAACAACTCAGTAAAAGACATATTAACACAACCAGATCCTGAAGGAAAGAGGGGAAAATGGATTGCAATGTTATTAGAATATGATATTGACATCAAGCCCACATAGTTGATTAAAGGGTAGGGGCTTGCTAGACTAATGGCGCAAACAAACTGCGAACTTTTGGGAATAAACTTCACTACAGATATGTCAGAAATTATAGAAGAAGAAGAAAGGGGGACTCCATAGATATCTCAAAAATTTATTGACTCTGCGCGGTATGCGAACATTATCTTTGTATTAAAAAATCTGCAAGCTCCTCCTGAATATAGAAAAACAAAGGCTAGGTTCCTGAAACTAAAGGTGGAAAAATTTTGGATTGTCAATGGATTACTATACTGGAAAGACCCGGGGGAGATTTTATTGAGTTGTTTGATAGAAGAGGAAGCAAAAAGGACCATTAGGGAGTTCCATAAAGGAGACTATGGAGGTCATCATTATTGGAAGACAACTGTACACAAAATGTTAAGAGTTGGTTTTTATTGGCCTAGTATTTTCCCTAATGTTTATAAGGAAGTGTCAAAGTGATATGAATGTCAAATCTTCGATGGGAAAGGAAAATTGCAGTCTCTATCGTTGAAGCATATTTCAGTAGAAGCTCCTTTCAGGCAATGGGGCCTAGATTTCATAGGAGAGATACATCCACAATCTTCAGCTCAACACAAATGGATCCTGACTACCACAGATTATTTTACTAAATGGATTGAGGTTGTTCCTACCAAACAAGCCACAGATGACGTTATCATTCGATTTCTAGAAGACAATATTCTATCCAGATTCGAATGTCCAGTCAAGATTATAACAGACAAAGCAGCGGCCTTTAAGTATAAAAAATTTGAGAAATTTTGCAGTGATTATAACATTACTCTTGGCCATTCTATGTCATACTACCCGCAAGGAAATGGATTGGAAAATTTGGCATATCACTGAACCCAAAAAAGTCAAATTTTTCCATGGAAGAAGGGAAGATCTTAGGGAATATCATTTCTAAGGAAGGAATAAAGGTAGACCCCAGCAAGGTTGAAGGAATTTTGATGATTGGCATACCCAGAAGCAAAAAGGAAGTACAATCCTTTCTAGGTAAAGTAAATTTCTTGAGAAGATTTATTCCAAATTTAGCAGAGATCATAAAACATATTAACAACATGTTAAGGAAGGGAAATGAAATCAAATGGATCCCTAAATCTAGGAAGTCTTTTGAATACATCAAAGTATCATTGATGAAGGCTCCTGTACTGGCTAGCCCAAATTTCGAGAAAGATTTCATACTATTCTCTTTCGCTTTAGAGAGCACAATTGCAAGGGTATTACTCTAGAAGGACGACCATTATTTTGAGAATCCCATAGCATACTACAGTAAGACCTTGAGAGATGATCCATTAAAATATGACATCATGGAAAAGCTGGCATATGCTTTGGTCAAAACATTGAAAGAATTCAGGGTATATATTTTGCATTCACATACTACTTCTTATGTCCCCAACAACTCAGTAAAAGATATCTTAACACAACCCGATCCTGAAGGAAAGAGGGGAAAATGGATTGCAGTACTATTAGAATATGATCTTGACATCAAGCCCACTAAATTGATCAAAGGGAAGGGATTGTATAAACTAATGGTGCAAACAAACTGTGAACTCTTGGGAATAAACTTCACTACAGATATGTCAGAAAATACAACAGAGGAAGAAAGGGCGACTCCACGGATATCTCATAAATTTCTTAACTCTGCGTGGTATGCAGACATTATCTTTGTACTAAAAAATCTGCAAGCCCCTCCTGACTACAGCAAAACAAAGGCTAGGTTCTTGAAACTAAAGGCTGCAAAATTCTGCATTGTCAATGGATTGTTGTACTGGAAAGACCCGAGAGGAATTTTACTAAGTTGTTTGATAGAAGAGGAAGCAGAGAGGACCATCAGGGAGATCCATAAAGGAGACTGTGGAGGTCATCATTATTGTAAGACAATTGTTCATAAAATGTTAAGAGTTGGTTTTTATTGGCCTAGTATTTTCCCCGATGTTTATAAGGAAGTGTCAAAGTGCTATGAGTTCCAGATCTTCGATGGGAAAGGAAAGTTGCAGTCTCTGTCGTTGAATCCTATTTCTGTAGAAGCTCCTTTCAAGCAATGTGGCCTGGATTTCGTAGGAGAGATACATCCACAATATTCGGCTCAACACAAATGGATCCTGACTGTCATAGATTATTTTACTAAATGGACTGAGTTTTTTCCTACCATACAAGCTATAGATGACATTATCATTCGATTTCTAGAAGACAATATTTTGTCGATATCCGAATTCCCGGTCAAGATTATAACTGACAATGCAACAACCTTCAAGTCTAAAAATTTTGAGAATTTTTTTAGTGATTATAATATTACTCTCGTCCATTCTACGTCATACTACCCTCAAGGAAATGTATTGGCCGAGTCTTCAAACAAAAGCTTGGTCAAAATCATAAAAACATTGTTGCAGGAGAATAAAAAGGCGTGGTACAAGAAACTCATTCATGCATTGTGGGCTGACAGGATATCCCCAAAGAGGTCTATTGCCACATCTCCTTTCCAAATCGTCTATGGTATAGAAGCCATCTTTCCCACGACACTCAGATTTCCAGTGATGAAGTTGTTACAGGAGCAAGAAGAAGAGATGAATGCCAGTCGAAGAAGGGAAGATGAACTCATCAGCGTGCAACAGACTAGAGAAAAAGCTTTCAACAATGCCCAACTACGTCAAGAGAAGATCAAGGAAGCTTTCAACAAATGTACCAAAGCTGATGAATTCAAACCTGGAGACTGGGTACTAAAATGGGATGCTAAGAACAAAAACAAGGGAAAACATGGAAAATTCGACCACCTATGGCTGGGACCATTCAAAATTATAGCTTACCGCGGGAACAATGCCTATTTGTTGGAGGAAAGTAATGGAGAACTCATCGAAGGAGGGCCTGTGAATGTCAGGTTCCTCAAGAATTACATCATCTAATTATCACTCACCACTCATTATACATAACCACTTTGCATTTTGGTTTTCCTTTAAGTACGAAGATTGAGATAAAAACGACATAGTTGAAGCCCGAGGTGAAGGCCCTGAGCTGTGTTGAGTAGGGTCAAAGTTTTTAAATAAAATGAAAGGATTCAGATCACACACATAAGATTACAGCCCAATGAGTAGGCAATTATTATACAGTTATTTGCTACCTCGGAGGGAGGATAACATCCCCAGTTGGAGCCAATGTTATCACCATATAATTCCCATATAGCGTCTGAGTTTCATAAATCTATGGGAGATTAAATCGCCACAGAGATGTGAATTTTGGAAGACTCGGTTGTACCTGGTGGAATATGGATGAAATAACAGAGATATGAAGGTAAATCTCGACAGACCATCGATCCCGAAAGCGGCCTAGATCAACGACTGGGACATGTATCAGAGAGATAAGTAGCACAAAAGTTAAGTGGTCGAGGGAGGGCTGGGAGAAAACCATCACGGTTTTTTATAGGACGTGTGGTGCCCTTAGAAGTACGTTGGAGAGGAGGGTTGTCTGACCGAAACCGCCTTTTCTTAACCTCCAATGACATAGTTTCCAGGTAAGACGGGGACCGTAGATCTTGAAGCAACCCAGATCGACGGCTGAGGCGTCTTTCGGTGATTGAAGTAGTACGAGGATTAGCCGATATAGAGGGGAATAGGGAAAACTGCCCTGGTTTAAATCATGGATACGTGGTGTCCTCTAAGACATATCGGGGATAAAGGTGGTTCATCCAAAACTACTTTTCTCCAAGCTCCGATGGTAATAGATGCCTATAAAAGGAAGAACCCCCAGGCATTATTCTAAGGGTATTTGAACCAGTGGAACATTCAGAGATTTGGCACAAAGCTTCTATTCAAATTTCAAAATTCAGAACCAAACCAAACCAGTTTTCTCACCGATTATCAGGTATTCTTCACAATGACTACTAATCATGTTGTTTTATCCGTGAGTGAACCAGATATTTCCTCCAGGGAGGATGCCCCAATTGACAGAGATTCTGACATTTTCAACATAGTGACAACAGTCTTGCCTGTTTCTGTGTCTAAGATGAACTTGTTGAACGACGTTGAATCCCATATATCCTTTCTTGAGTCAGATCTAGCCTCTTTTTCCCCTTATGTCGTAGAAACAATTTTCCCATTCCATGAATTTGTGAGATGGTGTGTAGAGCGATATTCCTAGACAGAAAGAGTCATCTTAAACAAATTAGGGTCAAAAATCCTGTGTAAAATAGATGTTTCGTCACTCTGAGATGCTCTAAATATACCAAACGTCTCCCCTAAAGTGTCAGAACCCTTTGAGGAACAGAGAATGATTACGATTTATAGAGAATGCCTGCCCCAGGCAAAAACCTCATTTCTACAAACCATAGTCAAACCTGAACACTATTCAGAGAGTCCCTCCTTGCCTGTCAATATAAGTGTCATGATCATCGAAGTCCAGTGGGCTTGTTCCCTACTGAGTCAGATTCTAGGTTTGGAAAATGACAAGTTTGTAGTAGAGGTTATGCTAGGTTTCCTGTTGTTTTTTTTCATGTCTGGGTAGTCAGTCTGTGTTAGTTTTGATGAGTTCATTGCAGAAAACATACATCAACACCTGGTTAACTTCAACTCGTTAAGACATTTCAGATACTATTCTCACTTGTTGAGAATGTTTCT
>CBVK0100767772.1:0-21708 GCA_900067695.1 Picea abies | reverse complement strand
TTCTCTTCTGAGCTTATGGACTTAGAACAAGTCCACTCTCGCACACTCCTGGTGCTCTTGAGATTTTGAATAACTCAGGTTCAAGAAGTTTTTTGGAAAAGAAAACTCCTTACGCCCTCCTAGAATTCTCCTGCTCGATGCACACCTTGCAGAGCCTACAGAGTGTTCAACAACTCTATAAGTGTCTCTTATCAACACTTCTTCTCGCTGAACTCGAAATAGAGTTACCTAGTGCACTCTATGCACTCGCTCAATGCCCTCCTGACAGAGCTTTACAAAACCTTCAGTAGTTATGTCTTCTCCCCATGCTTTCGCTGCACAATATTCACCTCTAGAGTGTCCAGTAACTCTGAGGCTTCTCCTGAGTTGTGAATTCTCCTGGTATGCCTACCTGGCATGTTCTCCTCTGAGCTCAAACGAGAGATTCAGATACACACTCCTTACACTGGCTACAAAACCTCCTCCATTTTGTTGTGCACTCCTTTCACAGCCTAAAGAACCCAGATAGAAATCGACAAACTCACAAAAAAATAGTAAAATCTATCTATCACCTGTGTCTACAACATTCATTCTTGAAATATAAACATGTGAGCAACAATATGCAGGAAAAACTACTCTTCTATTAATTTGTATGTCTATACAATTGTTTACAAAGTCTAGACTCTAACAAGTCTCAACTTTGTCTCTCGAGACCTCTCTGCCCTAGTATCCCTCCTAATTCTCTACCCTGAGTCCCATTATTCTCTAACTTCCTCTCCTTACAAAATGAGGGCTCCCATGAGCTTATCCTTAACTACCGTCTCTGAGCTATCACTATCACGGAGCGGCTCCTACGGCTACATTACATAAATGGATGCCCAGTCCTGACTACGTCTTGGGCTTGCTACAAGCTACTATTTAAGGCAACCTCAACCACTTTCTGAACAGATGCGTGGTTGACACTTACAGCCTTACAAAATTTATTGAAATTTCGAATTTCAAAATTGAGAGGGTTGTGCCTCTCCCTTTATCCATTAAATGTGGAATTTCAAAATTGAGAGGGTTGTGCCTCTCCCTTTATCCATTAAATGTGTGTTGGATGTGCTGGCTGGCTGGCATGGTGTTGACGTGGAGTGATGCTCCTGCATCACAAATGAAAGTTAGTGATTGTTACCATATCTTATATTATTTATGCATGTTGTTCATTGGGCAAACCTTCGATATGTCCTCTCTCATTAATTTTGATATGTTGGATCTTAAAAACCACATGGGAAAATAAAGGGAAATGTGAGATATGTGTATTTGGCCTGAACTTGGTAATGAAGAATGCCCACATCTACCAGTCTCACAATTCAAGTTCAATGGAAAAAGAATCATTTTTAGATAATTAGACCAGTTTGGACATAGTGGTGTAGATAACTAGTAAGAAGAATCAATATGCATTGATTTATAGATTTTAGGCAAGCTTCATGAACCATCAAACATGGATCTAAGGAGAAGAAGTGGTTGGATTTTAGATTTTGAAAAAGTGATTTGATTAGTTTTACATACATATTTAGCATCTACAATAAATTTCAAAATGGATTCTAGGATCATATATTCTACGCTCTCTAGTGAGAGAGCTAGGATCATATATAAACCTAGACATAAATTAAGACAACACAAATTTATACGTTCAAAATAATTTTATGCAATTATTTAACGGGGTGGTTCTTTTAATAGGTTGATCATCTATAAGCATGTGTCATTTTTCCACCTCCGATGAAAATATGTCACCTAGATCCACTTGTCATATCTATCATCAACTCATCCCACCTATCCTATGATCCCATCTAGTTGTTGGCCCTTCCAATTCCATTGTACTTACCAATACTATAGCACTGAAGGCATATGTAATCATCCAAGTCTCCCCACTACTCCAAGAAACAATAGAGGGAATCATGTAAGGGATCTAATTATTATATTATCCCACCCTCTATGTATAACTAGTTTTGGGGATTCAATCCATGTACCTAGAGACTACATTGTAAGGTATGTGAATTCTCCAATTGACCCTAAAACAAAAAAAAGTCGGACTTTATCTTGGCACCCTTGAAGATCCTATCAAATAGTTCTTCATGAGGAAAATCCATGGTGACCAAGGGATGGAAGGTGCACGTTGGATTATCTTTAGTATAGATGAAATATAGAGATTATTACATCATAATGAAGTTGTCATTGATAGCATGAATGAATCAACCAATTTTTTGTGTCTTTTGAGACCTTCTAGTGTTTTTGTTGCTTGACCATATTGCATATTGCAAAGAAAAGTAGCATCAAATCCTTGAATGATTATTTTAAGGGTGAGGTTCTCTACCAATTTTGTGATATTCCTAGGGCCTCTTGCAACCTGCTAGCTATCCCTTGTGAAACCCTATCACAAATATCCACATCCATAGACACATGTGCATGTTACAAGACTCAATGTTTGCATGACACATGCTTTGGATCTACAGATAGTCACACCTGATTCTCTTATTTTACAAGATCTCCTAAAATTGATTCACGTGATTTTCTCTTCTCCATAGTTGATTGGAGAAATTTTAGACAACCTATGTTGGCCCTATTAAATGATGGAGGGAGGGTTTTGGTTGTTGCAAGATTTACATCAATTTCCATGCAAAATGGATCCCATTTTCAGGATTTGTTAGCTAGATGAGTTCCTTGTGCCACTGAAACTACTGCCATTTAAGAGTTTGTATGTATAAATTTCCCTACCCCTTCTTACATTTAGTCACCATTCCACTGCCATGTCTCGAATATCCAGTGTCTAGAAAGAATATCTAATTTATTTATCTTTTTTACATTTTTGTTTGCTTTTGTTGAAGCTTATCAAGACAACATGTATGGCCTAAATAAAATATTTTGTTGATTTCTATCTAAATATTAGACTGATGTAAATTAAAAGACTAATTGAAAATATATATGGTTGGCTTATATAAAGATAAAAAGGGGTGATTGAAACTGCACTCATATCCACTTCCATTGCTTTCCACAAATCCATATAGTCACATTTCTTTCTCATTTGAATAAAAAGTATTTATAAAAATCCATACAATCATATTCATGAAGTGCAATATCAAGGAATTGGCTACACAATTGTACTATGTTGTCTTGGTGAAAAACAAGGATGGACATATGATGGGTTCAATATGTGATTCTTGTCTAGGAGATACTCTTTTCAGTATGTGTGAATTTTAAATATGAAAAAAACCATCATATTTTATGTTTTGGTTTTGTGCTTGAGGTAGATATGATCTTACAATTGCAATTCTTTCAAAGGAGCAATATGATACAACTTTTTTTTAAGATTTTAGCTTCCTTCAAATTATGTGTTATTGGTTTAATTGTAGGAATTATAGTTTCAAGATAAACAAGTTGCATTGTATTTGAGAGATTCTTCAAACATTCCTTAAGACTTGAGAAAATGTGTTCCAATGTTAATATGCTCCCTCAACATTGTGGTGAAATCTAATTTTCTCTTTGCAAATATCCACATAGAACAAGAGTCTTGTACTCTATCAAGTTAAGAAATAATGTATGGCTTATCATGTTAAATTAGGCCTATGCTATGGATGTTCCTTCATGATAATTCTCATTTCTCCTATCATTTTCTGCATGACCACTATTTCCATGGAAATATGGTTTATTATAGTTCATTTTTTCATCGACTTCTAATTGGAAACGTTTGTTTCATGCCAATTTTGGATGAGATCCATGTTCAATAGAAAGATTGTGAGGTTGGAAAATGGGATGGAAGGAGGATGGGGAAACATGTGAGGAGGAACAAGACAATTGATAATGCCTCTCAACTATGAGTTGATCTATAAGAGATTTCCATGCCCTTCACAGCTTGGCACATTGCATTCCTTATTACCTGGATTCAAAGTGTGGGTGTATCTCCCCATATTTGTCCTATACACAATAAATCTCTTATGTTAAATAGAAAGGAGAGGATGGGTGGAGGTATAGGAAACAACTATGTGTGCTGCAAGTGCCAAGCTTTCATTCCTCCTAGATAATAATGACCATTATAACTAATGTGTAGGACCTACTTTCTAATGTACACTTATTCATTTATATTTGTATTCTAATTCAATTCTTCCAGCCTAATAATTATCCAATGGACCATACCTAATAATTACCCCACAAAATATTTTGAGCATTAGCTCTGTTACCCCATAGGCCTTTCATGTGACCCTGACACTTTTGTCAACCATGGGTTGGATTCTCAATTTTAAGAGTTTCTAGTTTCAGAATGCAACATGACCAATGTCTTAGTGGATGGGAATATTTATTTAATTTCTTTGAAATATATCAAATCATCTTCTAATTTTCCCATGGTTTCCCTTCTCAGATTCTTCCTTTTCTTATGGTTTATAAATAAATGTTTCTTAAGTATTATCAATGGTACAATGCTAAACACACTTTTGGATATGATCTATCAAATGAAATGATGAAGATGAAGGGATGTTGATTGAATTTTCTTGTTGTGAACAATTGATCTCGAATGGATTTTGTAGAATGGTTATCAATATGCATCTTGTAGAAAAGCATTTAATTCTTTATATGTTGGGATATACATTTTTCAATCCACAACATATTTAGATCGGATGGTATATCCTAAAGAATTAAATTCTTTGTTGCAGGGTGTATATTGTTTTCCTTGATCATCGAAATTCCCATCAAATCATGTGCGGCGAGTTGTGTGTTCACAGACCCTTCACATAGAATGTGGAAAAAGTGTGGTATTGTTATTCGTAGTTTCCGGTCAATTTAATCAATGGTATAGAGACATGTCTCATTGGATCCATTCTTAAGTTAGTCACTCGACATATGGTAGGCCATGTTACACCAATCTCAGAAAACTAATCACTCTGAGCATGTTAGGTGTTGGAGATTTCACGATGGCCATACGAGTTAGTTACTTGACATATGGTAGGCCATGTTACACCAATCTCAAAAAACCAATCATTCCGGTCATGCTAGGTGATAGATATTTCAAAAAATCCATATGAGTTTCAATTATGTATGATAAAGTAAATATGATTTACATTTTGGTGGGAGATAAATCATGGTAAAGGTGGCCAATATGTTGGCACACTTATTTATACTGAGAGGGCGGCTGAATCAATATAGGAATGTTTTTACTTTTCTTACAATCTTTATCACTTTTTTTACTTCACCTGCCATAAGTAGTTAATGAGAAATGTACATACAAACATACAATCGACTATGCACAGATATTTAACATGGAAACCCAAATGGGAGAAAACCACAAAACTTTTTATTTACAAAATTATGTAGGCACAAACTTATTGTTATAATATTTACAAGAACCAACTTGTAGGAGACACCAATATCCTTAGTTGGGAACCAAATCAACAATGCCTATAAGAACCAACCTACAACTATTATATTTGCAGGCACCAGCCTGTAGGAGACACCAATCCACTTGGTTGAGCACCAACTCAGCAAGATGTAAGCACCAACCTACTGGAGACACCAATCTCCTAAAACTGTCAAAAATACCAAATCAAACCTTCACCTACACAAATATGTTTCTATGTCTTTGTTGTCACACCACTCTTCACCAGTCCACAATCTGCATGATTTTAGAAGTTCCTTAGACCTTGCACCTCCCAACCACCCTTAAAAGATTACATTATCTTGCTTTAATTTTCTAGCATCCTTGGACCTCAAAGCCTTAGAGATTCTCTTCACACGAACCACACTCACTCACTACTTCATTGACTTGGATTTGAGCATTGTTATTTATGCACTCCATGCTTCCAAGATGTAAGCACCAACCTACTGGAGACACCAATCTCCTTAAATTGTCAACAATGCCAAATCAAACCTTCACCTACCTAAAAAAAAAAAAAAAAAAAATTGTCTTTGTTTTCACAACACTCTTCACCAGTCCACATTCTAAATGATTTCAGAAGTTTCTTATACCTTGCACCTCCTAGCCACCCTTAGACAATTACATTATCTTCCTTTCATTTTCTAGAATCCTTGAACCTCGGAGCCTCAGAGCTTCTCTTCACATGATCCACACTCACTTGCTACTTCACTGACTTGGATTTTAGCATCATTATTTATACACTCCATGCTTCCATGGATTTTTTCACATACTAAAAATATTTCCATGGGGTCGGCTCCAAATATCTCGAATATTCCTCAAAATCGAGTTGCAACACTCCTTTGAAAACAATCTCAAATACCCTTTGGTTTGATGTGCAATATTCTCATTTCTCCCTTTGTATAAGAATTAATGCATAACTACTGTCAGATCATCCCTTGAATCAAATCACAGTCGTTGATCTATTCTCTACCCACCAAAATAAGCAACACGACCTCAATTCTCAGTAGTTATCCGATCTTTCCATGTTTTGATCTTGTCCGTCAATTTATTATTAGCATTTTGGGACCATTGGAGATTCTACTTACAACCTTCATCTAATCAAATATTGGAATTATATTGACCATTGATCCAGTTCCCTAGATATTGAGACCATCGAGATATCAGGCCCCTGGCCTACTAGGGCATTGGGCCCACCCGAGTATCATACCTCTAGGCCCCTGGGATATTAGGCCACTGGGATTTAATACTTCACAACTTGAACAAACGTTTGATATCCTATATGCCGATGTACTAATCGAGATATGTGGCTCAATCCTCCCATGACACATGGACTAATTGTATCACTACGTAGAACTAATGTGGCATGACATGTGGCACATGATGTGACAATAATCACTGACAACCATTTTTATTTATGTTTATGAGATGGCCTATGTGTGGACCCCTTACACATTTGTTGTATGACATGACACCGACATATGACTACTGATGTCATTGCATCCTCCATCCTTGGTCCATCACTATATTAACTTGGCACTAGTGCTTGTCATGACACATGGAATTGTTTATGGATATTTATATGGCATATATCATGGTATTGACGTAGCCACCACATGGATTGAATGTGTTTGTTGATGTGGCATCGAAGTTGGCCCACCAGGCATTGACCCCCCGAGTATCGGATCCCTAGGACTTTAACATTGTGCATATACTTCATCCTTCTTATATCCGATATGTTGATATCGAATCAGTGAGGCACCAGGCCCCTATGCCCCTCGGATATTAGGCCCCTAGACCCCCCAAAATTTTAACATTTCAATCAGTGTGGCACTGGGCCCTTGGGCCCCCTGGATATCAAGCCACTAGCCCCCCAGAAATTTAACATTTTAGTCTTTCTCTTGATCTCTTGATATCAAACATGCCAATACCATGGACCCCACTACTGGGCCACTATGATATCATCTAACTGGGCCCCTGACATATAAGGCCCCTGGGCCCCAAAAAATTTAACTCCATGCACTCTATTTCAGTCTCTTGATATCTGATATTGGAACCATGTTGATATATGTTGCAACGATCATGCTGACATGGTAGACAAGGTGGTTTCTGCATGTATCTATGTATTGTATTAGATACTTACATGGTGGATGGCATGGCCTCTCTGTGGCACTGACGTGACCTATGAACTGGCCTACCAAGTATTGACCTATCGGGTATTAGGCACCAGGAAATTTTCCCATCATACTAACACTCCAATCTCTTGGCCTTCGATATGTTAGACCCCATGGCCAAAAGGAAAGTCTTCACATGGGTTTTTGTATCTCACCATTCACATTCAATCTATGTTCTTTCATTTTTTACTTATAAACTCTTCATAGTAAATTTCCCTTATGCATGTGGGATATTTGGGTTGTCATTTTTTACTTAATATGGTTAACCTGACCATTGGGAACCCTAGTAGAAACCTCACTGAAACTCAATAAGTGAATAGAGACATCTACTCCTATTGTTCAGATGCACAGGATTCCTGTAGCTCTTGATTTTCCTTCTTGATCTCATTCCTCTCACCTTCATTCACAGGATAAGCATGCATAAGTTCATCAATGCAGCTCTGAAAATTCTCCGGTTCCATTTGCAGTGTGGACACTTCCTCTGTTATCTCTCCTTCATTCACACAGGGTAGATATACAATAACTCATCAACTCAACTCATAAAGGAATTCATAGTCTCCCCCTATCTCTGACATCAATGTCATTGATGATAGTCAGTTATTTCTACCTTTGACATCAATGACAACAATTTTCCAACAAACTCCTCCTTTGTCATTGATGGCAACACAATATTAAACTGCTCTAGTATATGCAACCATATATCTCGTCATTTTGTTCTCATCTAATTTGATTTCTTCCTACAAGTCTCCCTTGTCTCTTTACTCTCCCCTTTTGATAGCAATCGAAAATGGATTTTCTCCCCCTTACACTATACTCTTCATCTTCTACTCAACAACCTTCTCTTTTTCTACAACTCCCTCTGAACTTATTCTCCTCTTGTAGTGTTTCAGTGATTGGATGGCATATGTACCATTCCTAATTTATGTATCAGATACTCAAATTCTTCTCTAGGAAGGGGTTTTGTAAAGAAATCAGCAACATGTTCATTTGTGCCAATATATTCGATCTTGACATTTCAATTTGTGAATTTCTCTCTTAATAAGTGATATTTGATTGGAATGTGTTTTTTATTTGAACACATGACTGGATTCTTTGAAATTTTTATGGCACTGGAATTGTCACATAGAATTGATATGGGATGATCATACTCGATCTTAATGTCATACAATGTTTTCTTCATCCAGAGAACTTGTGTGCAACATGTTGTTGTTGCAATGTATTCTACTTTTGTTGTGGACAAAGATATTGAGGATTTCTTTTTTCCGAACCAAGATACTAGATCGTTTCCCAGAAAGGATGCTCCACCACTAGTGATTTTTTTTTCATCCACTTTGCCTTCCCAATCTGCATCTATGTAAGCTTTCAGATAAAAGTCTTTTCATGTGGGATATCATAAACCAAATTCCAACATGCCTTTTAGATATCTAAATATTATTTTGACTTCTTGCACATGTGTTTCCTTTGGTGCATCTTGAAACCTTCGACTAACCCTACTGTGAGCATAATATATGGTCTTGAAGTTGTCACATACAAGATATTGTCTATCATTGTTCTATACAAAGTTTTATTTTCTTCCTTTGATTCATCTTCTTTACTTATCTTACAACCATTGACCATTGGTGTGCTGACAGGTTTACAGTATTCCATTTCAAACTTCTTCAACATCTCTTTGATATATTTGGTCTGAGAAATGAATATGCCTTTGTTGGTTTGAGTAATTTGTAGCCTTAGAAAGAATGGTAATTCTCCAAGCATGGGAATCTCAAATTATTTTTGCATTTCTTTGAAACATTTTTGGCTCATTTGATTAGCATTACTTCCAAAAATTATATCATCCACATATACCACAATAATTAACATATCTTTGTGACTTATTTTTATGTAGAGATTGCTATATGTTGTTCCTCTTCCAAAACCTTATTGTTGTAAGTACTTATCAAGTCTTGAATACCAAGCTCTGGGAGCTTGCTTTAATCCATAAAGTGCTTTCTTCAATATGCAAACATAGTCTTCATTTTATGATAATGAGATTCCTTCAATCTATTCAATGTACACTTCTTCCTTTAAATATCCATTCAGGAATGCTAACTTTACATCCATCTGATATACTTTGAAGTTCTTAAACCTTGAAAATGCCAAAAACATTATAATGGCTTCTAATCTTGCGATATGAAAAAAGGTTTCTTCAAAATCATTTCCCTCTACTTGAACATACCCTTTACACACCAATATTTCTTTATTTCATACCACTTTTCCTTCTTCATTCAACTTATTTATGAACACCCACTTTGTACCAATCACATTCTTGTCATTGGGTCTTGGGCAAGTTCCCATGTCTGATTTTTCTCAATCTGGTTTAACTCTTCTTCCATAGCATTTACCCAAAATTGATCATTATTTCCTTCTACAAAACATTAGGCTGTATTTTGGACAACAAAGAGAGATTTACTTGTTCATAACTACTTGCTAGTTTTATCCTAGTCTAAGTCTTAGCATTTTTATCACCAAGAATTAAGTTTGTTGGATGATTTTTATACACCAACCTAGACGGTTTTTGTGTGTCTTGGTGTTATATTTATTCTTGTTCTTATTCATTTTCTTGTTCATTTTCTTCATATTCTTGTTCTTCTTCTTTTTTGTAATATATTTATTTTGCTTCTAGTTGGTTCTTGTGTGTTCTTTCTTCATCTATTTTGAAATTCATGCTTTCAACAATCTTCTACAATCTTTTGTTATAACATCTATAGGATTTACTTCTTGGTGAATATCCAAGAAAAATCCCTTCATATTCTCTTGAGTCAAACTTTCCTAAATCCTCATCATCTTGTTTGATGTAACAGTTTCTTCCAAAGATTCTAAAGTGTTTGACAAATGTTGGTCAAACTTTCCATAGTTCATAGGGTGTCTTGTCACTTTTGACTATGATTTTCACTTTGTTTAGAATATAAATTGTTGTATAAACTACTTCTCTCCAAAAACTATATGATAATATTTCTTCATTCAACATTCTTCTAGCAATCTCTTGTACATGTGTGTTCTTCCTTTCAATGACTCCATTTTTTTGAGGAGTTCTTACAGCTAAATACTATCTTCTTATTCCATGAGGTTCACAAAATTATTCAAATTCATTTGTTGTAAATCCACCTCCATTATCTGACCTTGAACATTTGATTTTCAAGTCAGCCTCATTCTCAACTAAAGCTTTGAATTCTTTAAACTTTTCAAATTCCTCAGATTCATTTTTAATAAAGGCAAACCAAGTCATTCTTGTATAATCATCAATGAGCAAAATAAAATAGTTTTCTCCTTGCAAGTTTTTTTTTCGTGTTGGTCCATAGAGATTTTTATGCACAAGTTGCAATGGCTTGGATGTTGCATAGTCCTTTGTCTTGAAGCTCATCCTTGATAGTTTTTCATTCCAACACTACTTACACACGGTGTTTGAGGGTTTTGTGATCTTTGGCATATCTCTTACGACTTGTTTGGTGTTGAATTTTACTAGGTTGTCAAAGTTCATGTGCCCCATTATTTTATGCCACAACCAACTTTCATATGTCTACCCTATGAAACATATTTCTCCATTAACATAATTAAGAATATATACATTGTTTGGAGTTATATTTTTTTTTTCAACCACCTTACCTGAATCTGCTTTTCTGATCTTACATTCTTGAGAGTCAAGAGTAAGAGTTTGTCCTTGGTCACATATATGGCTTACACTAACAAGATTGTGCTTCAAGTTTTCAACACACATAAAAAAAATTTCCTTAGCCCTTCCATTTTCAATACTGAGGTTTCCCTTTCCAATTATCCTTGAATTGTCATTGTCTGCAAAGGTAATATTTCCTTCATTCTTCTTCAAGGTGATAAACTGTGTTCTATCTCCTGTCATGTGACTTGAGCACCCATTGTCAATGTACCACTTATCCCTATTATTTTGTGCACTTACTGTATCTTGAATGAATAATTATTTTTCTTTATTTTGTTCCCTTTGTCCTTGATTTATTTCCATAATTGTTGGGGCTTTATTTTTCTAACTATTTATGAAATTACTTCTACAAAATTTTGTTATGTGCCCATAATTATTGCAGTTATAACATATGATGTTATAGTTCAACAAAGGGGGAAATGGGTTGTAATTTATCCTTGACATTCCATTGTTATATATGTTGGTATCCCTCATGTAACTTCCTTTTACATTCATTCTACAATCTATTTCTTTATGACCAAAACAATTGCAAGAATAACAATAACCAAAGAAAGAATTTTGTACATGATTGTGTGATTCCTAGTTGATGGGATAATCTTCCTGATTATGTCCTTGTGAGGAAACTTTGTCTCATGAGGAACATTATGTTCTTATTTCTTGTTGTCTTCAACCTTGATATATTTTTTGAGTATATTAGAATAACTCTTGGTCTTTTCTTCACTTGACTATTTTGAATAGGTTGAGGCTTCTTCTTCAACAACTACCTTCTTTTCAATGTAACCAAGACCAGTCTTTTCAAATGGTAATATTTGATAGTTTAGGATCTCATTTAATGTTTTAGAGATCTTTTCAAATTTTATGTTGGTATTTTATCTTTCCAACTCCTTTCTTAGACAAACTATTTCAGATTCTAGACTACTGCAAGCATCTTCTCTTTCTTTTAGTTGGGTTGTTAAGAATTCTTCAATTCTCTGTATCTCTTCTACTTGAGTTTTTAGGTTGATGATAATTGTTTTCAGTTTCATCATAAATTTATTTTATACCAAAGTATTTATTTTCTATACTTCTTTAGCTACTCCTTTTGTATCCTTTTCTTGTTCCTTAGTCTCTCTATTTCATTTAGAACACATATGAGCTCTCCTTCAAGATCCACTTCAACTTCAATATCATGATTATCTTCTTTTGTTGATCTATTTTTTTATCAGTCTGTATTTCTAGACTGATGAAGAGAATCTCTTTTTTTTCATTGTCACTATCATCCGACGAGTTCTTGTTCTCATTAGTATATAGATTCTTCTTTTTCTTGATTCGGAAATTTATTATGTTTTCAGTCTTTTCCTTCCTATACCTTTTGAATCTAGAATCTTCTTTAGTATTTTTATTTTTGTAAGTTCATTTAGCATCAAAGTGTCCTACTTCTCCATAATCAAAACATTTGAAGGGAATATTACCTTTGTATTTTCCTGTCCCTCTCTTGAGCTTCCTCACAAAGTTGGCTTATTCTTCATATGATTCATTGTTTGAGATGTCACTTGTTTTGTACTCTTTTTTATTTGTCTTATTTGATGCCTTGAAGGTTTCTTCCTTCCTTGATAGCTTTGTTGGATTATCATGTTCTATCCTCATTTCATATGCAGTGGGGATTATGTGCAACTCATCCATTGTCAATTTGTCTAGGTCATTTAATTCTTCAATGGAAGATATCTTGGGATTGAATCTTAAGGGAAGTGATCTAAGCACCTTTTGCATAATGATGGTTTCTTCAATATATTCACCCAATCCTCTAATAGTGTTGATAATCCCATCCACACAAATAAAATCCAATGCAATACTCTCCTCTTCATTCATCTTAAGGGTATCAAATTATCCTTTATGGGTTTGTAACTTTACTTTATTGAACTTTTCATCCCTTCATATATTTTTTGTAACTTGTCCCGCATCTCTTTTTCTGAATGAAAATGCATGACTTTGACAAATATTGATTCTTCCATACTGCATAGAATTTCATTTTTAGCCTTAGAATTATTGTAACTGATCCACTTTCCAGCTCTATCTACAAGTGGAGTAGATGGGGTTGTGTAACCATTCTCAAATACACTCCAAATGTCAAACCTAAGTTCCATCAAATAGGTTTTCATTCTTATGGTCCAGAAAACATAATGTGATCCATCAAATAATGGAGATTTTTTTTATGGAAAATCATTCTTGTTTATCCATTTTTCTATAGGGATTCACCTTCCATAGTTAGACGTATCTTGAAGGAACCCACTCTGATACGAATTTTTGCCACACTTATTTATACTGAGGGGTGGGGGATGAATCAATATAGTACTCTTTTTACTTTTCTTACAATCTTTATAAAAACTTTACTTCACCATCCATAAGTAATTAATGAGAAATGTACATACAAACATATAATACACAATGCATAGATATTTAACGTGGAAACCCAAATGGGAGAAAACCAAAAACATTTTCTTTATAAAATTATGTAGGCACAAATCTACTGTTACAATTTTTACAAGAACAAACCTATAAGAGGCACCAATCTCCTCAGCTAAGAAAAAACTCAACAATGCATGTAGGAACTAACCTACATTTGTTATATGTGTAGGCACTGACCTGCAAGAGACACCAATACCCTTGGTTGAGCACCAACTCAGCAAGATGTAGGCACCAACCTACTCGAGATACCAATCTCCTCAAACTATCAACAATAACAAATCAAACCTTCACCCACACAAATATGTTTCTTTGTTTTTGTTGCCACAACACTCTTCACTAGTCCATAATCTACATGATTTCAAAAGTTCCTTAGACCTTGCACCTCCCATCCATCCTTAGACAATTACATTATCTTCCTTTCATTTTTTGGCATCCTCATACCTCAGAGCCTCAGAGATTCTATTCACACTCACTCGCTAATTTAATGACCTAGATTTGAACACAATTATTTATACACTCCATGATTTGATGCATTTGTCCACATACCAAAAATATGTCCTTGGGGTCATCTCTAGATCTCTTGAATATTCCTCAAAATCGGGCTGCAACACTCCTTTGAAACCAATGTCAAACCTCCTATGGTTTGATGTGTGATATGCTCGCTTGGCCCTCTATATAAGCATTAATGTGTAGCTACCATTGGATCATCCCTTGAATCAAATCATAATCGTCGATCTATTCTCTTCCCACAAAAATAATAAAAACAACCTCAATGCTTAGTATTTGTCTGATCTTTCCATGTTTTGATCTTTTCCATCAATTTATTCTTAGCATATTGGGACCACCGAGGATTCATATTACAACCACCATCTGATCATATCTCAAATTGATCTCGACCATTGATCCAGTTCCATGGATATTAGTACCGCCAAGGTATCATGTCCCCAACCTATCGAGGCATTTTACCCACTAATCTCCCAATATTTGATATTGGAACCATGCCACTTTGTGTTCCAACCATCGAGATGATGTGATAGATGAGGTGGAATTTACGTGGCTCTTTGTACCATCTTGGTTTCTTACATGGTGGATGATATGGCCTCTCTATGGTGCTTTCTACCACCCATCCTAGGGATAACTAAGGAGATTATGTCTCGATGCCTGGAGGTAGAAAACATGGAGTGTCAAGAACCAGATGACCAATTGAGCCCACATTAAGAGTATTGTAAGGTACCACATCTATTAAAATAGTTGAAAGCATAAATATTGCAGAGAATAGCAGTTGAACAACACAATATATGAAACCACAACACCAAAATTATACCTTTATTGATAGGATACAACATTCACTTCCCACTTCAAGGGGGGAACCTCCAGCAAAGAAGAGATCTAGTACAATAATTCTCAAGACAAATCTTATCATTCCCTCTGATCCTATTTATACTAAATACATATATCCAAAATAACAATCTAGAGGAAGATCCTTCTAGAAACATAAGATTCTATTAGGTATTCTTACATTTGACTTATTCTTCCTTATTGCTAGGCCTTATTAATATTGGCCTTTATTACATGGAATTATATTATTCTATCTATGTGAGGGGTTAGGGAGGTTAGGTCCCTAACATTCCCTCCCCCTTTAAGAGAAGCCTTGTCCTCAAGGATTAAGATGAGGACATTGTTGTACAATGGTGGTCGGCTCCCAGGCGACATCTTCGGGAGTTGTATATTTCAATTGGACTAACAATTCCTTGATGATGCATTGATGGAGACGATGCTCTTGTTTCTCCAAGACTGCATGTGGTTGCAACCAAATTGAACCTTCTTCATCCAGCTTAGGGAGACTGGTTTGAGTTTGGAACTTAGTTCCAATCACCTTCTTTAAGAAGGAGACGTGAATTGAGTTTGGAACTTAGTTCCAATCACCTTCTTTAAGAAGGAGACGTGAAAAACAGGATGGAGCTTTGACTGATTGGGTAGAGATAACAGGTAGGACATCGATCCCACTCACTTGAGCATGGTATAAGGACCACAAAATTTGGGAGAAAGTTTATGAGAGTGTTCATCTTTGATTGAAGTCTTCTTATAAGGTGACAACGCACCCCATTCTCTCCTTGGGGATGCTAGACCTCCCAGTCTTGGATCGTTTGGAATATTGAGTCAGAGAAACTCCTTGGGTCCCTATGGGCACCCGAAATAACTCTACCCAGAAACACAAGTCACTTCCGCAAGTGGCCACGGCTATAACCACAGAAACTCCTTGGGTCCCTATGGGCACCCGAAATAACTCTACCCAGAAACACAAGTCACTTCCGCAAGTGGCCACGGCTATAACCACGGGTCTATCTCTTCGCAGCTCAAACTTCAGGGATATTTCAAATCCTCCCTTTTCGTTTTCCCAAAACACGTTGTTTTGGAACTCCAAACTCTTTCCACGTGTCTCCTCAGATTCCCTGGCCCCACAAGAATTCGTTTTTCGCAACTTCATGAAAATCTAAATCTCTTACTCCAACTTCTAGGTTTCCAATTCCCAAACTCCTTAATCCACTGCCACATATTTATCTTGCAATCAACAACTGGGAATAGATCGCGAGTTTGTACTTCACGATTTCGCTTTTTCAAGTTTCAAACTCGTCGAACTCTGAAGTACCAAAACACTCCATGACTATCCTCCTTATAGATTTACCATATCTAACGGTTGGGAATCACTCGCCTCTCTTTGGAATGAATCTTTTCCATTGTATTGGATAAATACTTCAGGGACTTCTCCCCCTGAATATTTTCGTCGTTCTTCCTCTTGAGATTTACTTCCTTTGTTCCCTATGAAAAATCTCTTCAACACTTAGTTGAATCCTTAATCTGTGCACACCTTGCAACATATTTTCCCCCACACTCAACTTCTCCTTGTGGATGGCTTCGCACTCCTTGTGACTATCCTTCAGCCACTTTCTATTTTTGGTGACTGAAACCTCGTTATCCCTCCTGATATTTTGAGTCTAAAGAATATGTCATTTACTCCTTGTCGACCTCAATGCACTCTTTGCAGAAATAAGTTTCTCTATCTCTTATGATATTTCGAGTCGAAACAAACTCGGTCATGCACTCCTTACGAACACTATGCACACCTTGCACTCTCTCAATAAAGAGAAACATTGAAACTTACTCACTCTTCACAATTATTCATACATTTATCAAAGAAAATGCATTCATGGATACAAGAATACGAAAAATAACAGAGTGTTGAAGATAAACAAAAAGGCTTGCAATTCATTCAGACAGATAGACACGTAAAAACACACATTTGGAGCAATATATCCTATGTTATATTCATTCAACAGAAACTTGTATACATACACATAATATTTCTCACTATCCCCTAGCTTTTAGCTTACACTGGAAATCTACACATCAGTTTCAACTGCCTCTCCTTGGAAACATTACAAAGATTTTATACAAAAGAGGTGCTCTTCGAGCCTTCCCTCTAACTACTCTACGCTTTATTAATGGAATTAAATGTTATCAGCTACTTAACACTTATTACAATAAATATCGAGCCAGACAGATAAGAGTGCAAGATCCAAATATGTACTGTGATCCGGCTCATTAAAACAAAATACATATCCCCATCGATCTCCCGAGATGGTTCAGCTTCTAATCATTAAAGATGTTCATTACCCAAAAAGATTTTCCAGATGTTACATTAATACATTGATCTTTTTAAATTAAAAATGTTTCAAAATATGCGCTGGTGCGCCCAACTATCTTCCACTCTTGAGATTTGTTGGCAATGCTCCTACATCATACTCCCTTGGCTGAAAAATTCATGGACTCTTGTCCATGAGCTCTTGCATTGATCTTCCATGCTTCTGAATTTCTGCTTCACCAAACCAACTGGCATCTTCCACTGGTCATCCTTTCCACTTAACCAAGTGCTCAAAATACGTCTTCCTTCTGGTCTTCTTACCAAATCTTTGATCTATGATATTTTCCATCTACATCTTCTCTGCTACAGGCATATGTTTGTCCCACTGGATCCTCTCTTGATCTTCAGATCTTTCAACTCCATATTCCCTGTAAGGATACAGGTATGCGATGTTAAATATGGGTGATATTCCCACATCTTATGGTAGTTATAATTCATAAGCATGCTTGCCAAACCTTCTCTGGATTTTACATGGCCCTATATTTTTAAACTTTAGCTTATTGTATGATCCCCTTGGGAATCTCTCTTTCCTCAGGTTTGCTAGAACTTGATCTCCAACCTCAAATTCAAGCTTTCTCCAGTGTTGATCATCTCTATGTGTGTATTCACTGTTGCTCTTCTTCAACTTCTCCTTGATCTGGTTGTGAAGTTTCTGCATCTTTGCAGTGAAATCTTTGACTCCGATGCTCCTAAAATCGCTCTGCTTTAGATTTCTCAACTCTAATACTCCCCTCATATTAATTACATACAGAATTTGAAATGGAATTTTCCTAGTTCTCTTGTTCACTGAGTCATTATATGAAAACTCATCTTGTGTTAGAATTTGATCCCACTGACTATGGTGTTCAATGAACAAACTTCTCAGTAAATCCCCTAGACTTATATTCACCACTTCGGTTTGTTCTTCCGTCTACGGATGATGTGAAGAACTAAAAGATAGCTTTGTCCCCAATGTTTTCCACGACGTCCTCCAGAAATGACCAACAAATTTGGTATCCATGTCTAAAACTATCCTCTTGGTCAATCCATGGAGTCTCACAACCTCCTTGAAAAACAAATTTGCAACATGCGTTGCATCACTGGTCTTTTGGCATGTGATAAAATGTGCCATCTTCGAAAACATATCCACCACCAAAAATATGAAATCACTTCCTCTCGGTGTCCTTGTAAATACCAACACAAAATCCATGCTTATTGCATCCCAAGGCCTCTCTGGAACAGGAAATGGTTGATACAACCCAGTGTTCTACTTATTCCCCTTAGCATACTGACAAATCTTGCAATTGTTCATAAATTTATTCACCTCCACCCTCATACATGGACAATAATATGAACCGCTCAATTGGGAAAATGTTTTTTCATGGCCGAAGTGTCCGGCTAGACCTCCACTGTGTATTTCCTTCAGCAAATTCTCCCTCTTAGAACATCTTTGAATGCACAACTGGCATCCTTTGAACAACAACCCATCATGAATCAGATATTCATCCCACTAGATTTTGTCTCTGAGTACAGGATTCACACATGCTTCATATGCTTCTCCAAAATATGTATCACTGTGATACATTTCCTTAAGGTGGTCAAACCCCAAGGTCTTGACTTGAAATTCCTGCAGAATCAAAATTCTCCTGCTCAATGCATCGACAACCTTGTTAGCATTTCTAGAAATATGTTTGATGACAAAAGTGAAATTTTTCATAAACTCTATCCACTTGGCATGTCACTGGTTTAACTTCTCCTGACTGGTTATGAATCACAAAGCATTATTATCGCTATACAAAACAAACTCCTTGGCCACAAGATAATTCCTCCATGCTTGGATTATGACATATAATTCTTTGTCATACGTGGATTACTTCCTTCTAGCTTCATTTATCTTTATGTTGAAAAATGAAACAGGTATGTTATCTTGACTTAAGACCACTCCAATTGCAACTCTACTCGCATCACATCTCACCTGAAATGTCTTTCTGAAATCTGGGAAAACCAGAATCGATTGTTCAGTTATTTTCTCCTTCAATATATTGAAGCTCTTCTCGGCCTTTTCTATCCATTTGAAAGACTTGTGTCTTTTCTTCACTATATCCATCATTTGAGCACTAATCCCACTCAAATTCCTGATGAACTTCCAATAGAAACTCACTAATCCATGGAAGCTTCTCACCTTAAAGATATTCTTTAGTAACGACCATTCTCTGATTTCTCTCATCTTTTAGGGATCCATCTTCAACGCGTTTGAACAAATCACAAAACCCAAATATATGATGTATGTCTTCATGAAAGAGGACTTTTTGAGATTAATCAACATCTTCTCTTGTTGCAACCTCATCATCACCAATGTTAAATGTCTCAAGTGTTCCTCCTTAGTTGTTAAATACCAGTATATCATCTGGATATACAATTATGAACTTACCAATGAAATCTTTTAACACTTCATTCATTAGTCTCATAAAAGTACTCTGAGCGTTTGTTAAGAAAAACAACATGACAAGCCATTCACACAACCCCTCGTTTGTCTTGAATGTTGTTTTCCACTCATCACCTTCCCTCATTTTGATCTAGTGATATCCACTTTTCAAATCTATCTTTGAAAAATAGTTAGCTCCACTTAGTAAATCCATCAAATCATCCATCCTTGGTAATGGAAATCTATATCTGATGGTGATCTTGTTTATGGACCTCGAGTCTGTACACATTCTCCATCCACCATCCTTCTTTGGACTGAATATAGTTGGCATTGCACATGGACTCAAGCTTTCCCTAGCCAATCCTTTGTCTAACAAATCTTGAACCTGTATTTTCACTTCCTCATTCTCTTGAGGTGTCAATCTGTACATTTCTATATTCAATAGGCTTTCTCCTAGTATCAATTCAATGTGGTGACTGATGCTTCTGATAGGTGGCAATGAGTTTGGAAACTCATCCACTACAATATCAACAAAATTCTCTAATAGGTTCTTAACTTCCTTAGGAAAATATTCCAGTGAAGTAATGGTAAGGATAACTCTCGGCTTCCTTACTACAACAAATTTCATCTCCTACTCTTTCTTTACCTCCTTCAGGAGTTCTTTCTCACTCATGAGAAGTATGCTCACGCTATCTTCATCCTTCACCTTCTTCTCTTCAATTGGAAGCAACATATGTTTCCTACCATTCTTCTTTAAGGTGTATGTATTTCTCCTTCCATCATGAGTAACATTCTTGTCATATTTCCATGGTATTCCCAATAAAACATGACAGACGTCCATAGGTATCACATCACACAATATTTCATCTCTATATCCCCCTATTTTAATTTCAACCAGGCATTGTTTAGTAAATGTTACATGAATACCCTTCTGCAACCATGAGACCTTATACAATGTTGGATGTACAGTCATCTCCAGCTCTAGCTTCTCGACCACTTCTGTGGATACTAAGTTGTCAGTGCTCCCACTATCAATTATCACCTTGCAAGCCTTGTCCTTTGTTTTGCAAGTTGTCCTGAACAAATTGTTCCTTCACACTGGATTTTCAGTTTTTGTCCCTTGCTTAAAAAGAACCTTCTTCATCATTAAGGATATTTAGTCATCTGTACCTTCTGCCTCAATATCTCACTTCTACACCTCCAAAATGTGAGCTTCTCCTCCTCCTTTCTTCCTCTTGGCACAATCCCAAGACATATGTCTTATTTTTCCACAGACATAACATCTCACTTCTCCTCCTCTTCCTATTCCTCTTCCTCTCGGAAAAGAGCCTCTACCACCACTTGACCTTCCTCGAGAACCTCCTCCTCTCTCAGAGTGACTATGTGGTTTCTCCACCTCGTCTTTGGGTTTCTGTGCTTTATCCTGGGAAACGTCTTTGCCTCTATTCAAACTTCGACCTCTATTTTGTTGACTCTATTTCCTGGTCAACTTCTCTTCTTCCTTCAGTTCCATTTGATACGCTTCCTCTACAATCCTGACTGTTGCCATGCTGATATCCTCATGAATATCACATCTCAGGCCATTGATGTATCTAGAAAATTTCTCTTCATCCCTCTCTCTCTGTCCATCTCTAATGTTCAATTTGTAGAACTCTTTTGTTTACTCCTTCACAGTCAATCCTCTCTGTCTCAGGTTTTTCATCCTCCTGAACAAACTTATCTAGTAATTCTTAGGTATGAATTTCGCCTTTAAATTGGCTACCATTCGATCGCAAATATTGATCTTTTGTTTTCCCTTGCTCCTCCTGTCGGCCTGTAGTTCATCCCACCATAGTGATGCATGTCCTTTCAACCTAGTGACAACATGCTTTACCTTTTTCTCCTCTTCGA
>CBVK0100767764.1:0-11139 GCA_900067695.1 Picea abies | reverse complement strand
TTTCTTAATTTTATTGTTGAGGATGAAGCTATAGGTATCATAGATGAATTTCATAAAGGCATTGTGGAGGAAACCATGCTTGGAGAGAAACTGCATACAAAATTTTAAGAGCTGGTTATTACTGACCAAATCTATTTTCTGAGGTAAACGCAGAGGTTAGAGCTTGCAAGTAATGTCATTTTTTTGCAGGAAAACAAAAAATCTCATCATTACCACTTGTTCCCATAAACGTTGAAGCTCATTTCCAATAGCGGGGTTTATAATTTATTGGTGAAATCCATCCTGATTCTAGTGCCCAACATAAATGGATTTTGACAACAACTGATTATTTTCAAAATGGGTAGAAGCAATTCCCACTAGGTTTGTTACTAATGTAGTTGTCATCAAATTCCTAGAATAAAACATTTTAGCAAGGTTTGGATGTCCTAGGAAAATCATAACTGATAATGCTCAGGCATTTAAATCCCTAGCTATGACATATTTTTTCCAAAAATATAATATCATTCTTGGGAATTCAACTGCATATTACCCTCAAGGAAATGGATTAGTTGAATCATCAAATAAAAGTTTAATGAGGTTCATCAAGAAAATTTTAACAAAAAATAAGAAGCTTGGCACTCTCATTTGAAATTTGCACTCTGCGCCAACATAATCAACACTAAAAGATCCACATGTATCTCCCGTTTTCAATTGATTTATGACATTGATGTTATTTTTCCCATTAACCTTGATTTTCCTGTGATGAAATTGATGCAAGATACTGAAGAATAACCCAATGATCTTACCAGAAGAATAAACCAGTTGATTGAAGTACAACAGACCAGAGAGCAAGTTGATAAAAAATTTCAGGAATATCAAGATAAGATGAAAGCTATTTTTGACAGAAGAGAAAAACATAGAGAATTTGTTCCTGGTGATTTAGTATTGAAATGGGATAACATGAGAGAATATCCTGGCAAGTGTGGCAAGTTTGAGCATTTAAGGCTAGGACCATACAATATAAGTGTGGCAAGTTTGAGCATTTAAGGCTAGGACCATACAATATTGTTGCAGTAGAAGGGAACAATTCATTTTCTCTCCAAAACATGGAAGGAAATTTGTTGGAACTTCCTGTGAATGGGAGGCTCCTAAAACATTTTATTCAGTTTTAGAATTTTCATTTTTTCTTTTCATTGTACAAACTCATTTTTTCTTATTTTCTTTAATTTTCTTTTGTTAGAATTTCTAAATAATTAGGTCTAAAACAAACTAAGATAAAAAAATAAAAGTTTTTCTTCTTAGATGACTTCATTTCTTAACTACTAGGAAGTCATATTGTTTATTAATTTTCCTTCAAACAAATTATTTTCTTCTTAGAATTTTAAAGAAATCTTGATTGAAAAACTGTATTGAACTACTGATTAAGATTTTAACATGTTATTTTGAAACTAGAAATATTGAACTACTGATTAAGATTTTAACATGTTATTTTGAAACTAGAAAGGGGAATATTACGAGACATTCACCAAAGTTGAAAATATATGTTTTAGGTATTTTCTTCTAGGAAAAGACTTTAGAGTCAAACTTGTAAATTGTCGGTCTACTCATGGTATAACACTAGTTAATATATTCTGGAAAGAATAGAGCTATACTTATGTACACCTTCCAGAATATCTTAACTAGTCTAGCTACCCTAGAGATAAGAAATAGAGCTAGTCGGGTCTATCCTCATTGAGTTAAATTCCCAAACTATAAATGAGATGTTGAGATGGCCACATAATCTTGATAGAGAACCCCTAAATGAATTAGTAACAGCTAAATCATTCAAAGAAATAGAATCCAAAGATATAGTTTCTTTGTTGCAAGCATACCCGTGTAGGAACCTTGATGTACCTAGTGATAATGTTTTCATTCAATCAAGTTTATTCCCTAAAAATTATCAAAAAGTTATTTCAATAATTTCTATGATGTTGGGAAAAGCGAACAATTTAACAGTCGATGAATTTGTCTTAGGGATAATGGTATTCATTTCCAATCACAACTAAACCTATCAATAGATTCGATTATGCCCAATTCCTAGCAGATCAAATTCATTACCAACTTTCTGAATTAGAATCCCTGAGAAGCTTCAGCTATCAATCCTACTTGGTTCACCTTTTTCTGTTCACACAAGCCTTTCATTTTACTCATCTAGGGTTGAAATTTGAAGACGAACTAGGTAAACGAGCTTCAATTACTCATTGGACTTATATGATTAGGAAGAATCATTTAAATGTTGAGTTTACTTAGTTTGTTGATCAATTTACTTCTAAATAATATTAAATTATACATGATGAGGCTCCCCCTAGAATCTTTCTTGAGTGCAAAAGACTACTGCAGTTAAGTCTAGACACAAGGGTGGGAGATTGGTATATATTTGAACAATACACTAGAATCAAAATTTATGGTTTTCAACCTCATCCTTTTCTCTTACTAGTTTTCTTGACTCTAATAATTTTCTCTTTGGAATATGTTAGGAAAATATTGAGCTATGATGAAATTCACTTTGTGTCAAACAAACATAAGGAAAATTTTAAATTGAAAAAAGATGTAGTTCCTTTTATTATAAATTTAAGATCAACATTGTAGGTGACAGCCAAAATGCTTTCAACTTTGGGATTACAACAAGGAGAGACATGGAGTTATGACCCTCATGGCATAATCTCATCAAAAAGGATTTCACATGGGAAAAGTCCTTATCAACATCAGTGGAAAGAGAAACTAGAGAAATTATCTAATCAAAACAGTTGGCAAGGTGTAAAGAATATTCTACATATTCAAGATAAGCCATATGATCAATCAATCAAATCTCTAGTCACCCAAACACCAAAATAGTTTTAAAATACATATAGAAGGAAATTTGTAGAGTCCAAATTATGTGATTTAGAGATAGAAAAAGCAATATCATTAAAAAAAAGAAAAAAACTTGAAGTGCTTGAAGAAGAAGAAGAAGAAGAAATGGAGGTACCTGAAGAAATCATGCCAAAGAAAAAGGGTCTAGCTGTAACAATAGTGGTAACATCTTCAGAAAAATAGACTTAGACATGATCAGAGACCATTGGCAAATCAAAGTAGCTAGATCAAGTGGAACATTTCATGGAAATGAGAAAGACAAGTGCAAGAATTAGGAAAATTATGATTCCTAAAATATATGACCATGAGGCATATCAGACCAGAATCATCTCAGGAGTAGACTATGAAGAAGAGAAGTTGAATATAGTAGTCATGTAGTCTAAGGATAAGAATAAAGTAACATGCATCTATATTGAATTAAATAATATGACTCCTTTAGATAAATTTGATTTGCATAGGAAAAAAACATAAATGGTAAACATGGATGCCATGATAGACAATCTAGGAAACAAGAAGCTCCAAACTATCAATGATAAGCTTAGGACATAGCTGGAGAATCAAAACTTGGCTACTAGAACCAGGCAAATAAGAGTTGAGGAACTTGAAAAATGGATAATAGAACTTGGATTCAATCCAAAATAAGAGGCATTTGTTCAAGAATTGATTAAATCAAAAGACAAAAAAATTAAAGTTCTGAAACAAAAGCTCAAAATACCAAGGATAGACCATGTTCAGACTCTAGAATTATAGGAAATTCACGCAGAAAAAGATCATATTGTGATGAAAATGGTAGAAATGGGTGAGTGAATTTAAATGTATGAGAAGTAGATTGAAAACTTGAAAGGAGGGTCACCTTCTCTTCAAGCAACAAAAACATCAGATCCAACAACTGGACTTTCAAGAGAATTGGCAGATCTAAATCTAAAAGCTGTTGAAATCGAAATCTTGAAGAAAACTATCTTGGAACAGAATGAATAGATAAAGGACAAAGAGAAAATTATTGTGGAATATCAGAAGCTCAAAACCAATATGCTAACATATATGGAACAAATGAAGACCAAGCTAACATGTAAACCATATTTTCTAGGAGCCAAAGATCTCATTTGGGATGAGATCATTAGTGAAGTAACCAAGCTATGGGACAGTTTCAAGATAATTGATGATGAAATGATGTTGATTTATGAAGCAAATGATTGTATCCAAAATCATTTCATGAATTAGGAACTAGACCACAATTTCCCACCCAAATCATAAAGTTCCTAAATTCAAATTCTAGAGAAACATTGGCAAAAAAGAGTGTTAAAGATAGGAAAAAAATGGTAATGGAAACTAAAAGAATTTTCACAAAGAGAAATCTACTACAACAAGCCCAAAATGAATGTATAGCACTGCAAAAGAATGTTGAATCATTTACCAAAAAAATTGAGAATTTAGTGAAAATAGGATTACCTTTATCCTGGAATAAAAATGGCAAGTTGTTGTTATATGAAGGTTACAAGGAAATATTGTTTATTGCCAGAGAAAAGGATGACAAGTTTCAGAATATGTCCAATAATTTAGCTGGTCAAATTATTGTTGACCTTCTCATTGATGACTTTTATCTTTTATGGAAAACAAAGAACTTGTTCACACATACCCCTACATATGAAAAATTCACAAAGTTGGATATCAGATTTATAAATATGAAGACCTCCAGTTATACTTCAGATGTGATTTGGAAACATCATATCCAGTTGTTGACATAATAGCTCATCCAAGAAGATGAAGAGAATCATGAGTTAGTTTTTCTACATGTCCTATTTCTAGAATTTTGAAGATCTTGTTGTATCTAATTTTCTATAAAAAATAGGATCGAATAACCAATTTTGGTTTCAAACTATTGTTTATTAATGTAAATTAAAACTCAATGTAAAAGGGGGGACTTTTGGTTGGAGCTTAAGTTTTCAATAAAAATCTTTGCAAGGTTTTGAAGATTCAATTTTTTTGTGTTTCAAATCATTCGATTTCTCTTATCTTGTGTTATGTTCATGCTATAAGTGTCTTCTTAAATGTATCTACTGGTATGAATGTGATTATTTAGTACAACTTCTACCATCATAAATCTACAAAGGTATCATTAAATGCTAAATTTCTTCAAACCTATTGTGAGTATAAAAGGAGAACTGTGCTTATATTTTATTATTCCTTTTTGAATTTTAGAAGAAGTATTCTTTTAAAAATTCAAACCATATTCTGGTTTTAAGGATACATAAATTCACATTACTCTCTCTTGCTGAAAGCTAAGCAATATTTATCAGAAGATACATTACTTTAGTTTTGAGTTATTTTCTTCATAATTATTCTATCATCTGCTTAAACTTTAATTATCTAGAACATAGAATGATTTTCCTTCTGAATCTAAATCTTTGAATATTTAGAGGACTAGAGATTCTGGTTTAAAATATCAACCAATTACTCTGTTTTAATATAGATCTTTTAAGAAAAAAAATCAAAACCTATGGATTCATTGGCATAGTTTCCTAGCCAGAAATATCTCAAGGGTTACAACAACAATCATCAACAAAAGTCTTATCATCAAAATGTAATCATTGAACAATATGATCAAGTAAACATGACAAGTAATGAAGATTTGAATTCAATAAAATTTTGAATGCTTTTTATATATGTCAGAGAGCTATAAGAGGAAGCACCAATGGAAAATAAGTAACACTGGAAGAGAGGAAAGGTAACATACACAGGAAATTCCATATTTATCTACATCTTGCAGATAAGTCAAAGGAAGAGAAATCGTCAGAGAAAGAGATCCAGAAAGGAAGATTAGTAGCATCAGACAAGGGGAGACATACCGACATGGGGAGTTACCATTTTTCCCATGATGTCAAAGGGAGAGAAATAGAAATATCAAAAGAGTAAGAATCAAGCACATGAAGTCAAAGAAGCATTTTTCATAGAAGGTATGCTTTCAGGGGAAGTCATAAGAGAAGAGGAACATAAGGAGAGAAACATGTAAAGAGAAAGAACAAAGGCATGGAAACAAAGAGAAAGAAAAAATGCATGAAGATAGGGGGAGAAACCCCAAGGAGAGACACTTGTTTTCATTAATGTCAAAGGGGGAGAAAGAGAAACATTGATGAGGACCAATGATCATAGGGGGGAGCATGAGTATTGGAGTATGAGTGTTTTCATCAATGTTGGTGTTGCCATCAACTCCAAAGGGGGATATTGTTGGACAATTGGTTTGGAGAGTTTGTTGTCATTGATGTCAACCCTTGGAGAAGTCTAGAATTCCTAGAGTTGTGGTTGAGATTGATGGTGAGTTAGTTTTCATTGATGGAGTGGTTGATGTTAGCAAATGTGATGGGTGCATTTGATGAAGTCTACATGAAGCCCCAGAGGTGTAGTTATGGTACCCTAAGTTCGCTGATGAATATGGACATGAAGGACATTGTAAATGCATGTAAGAAACTCATAGATGGATATTCCTTGCCGTGTCATTTCTGGTGATAGGTGGTAATTCAAGTGGTTCATCAAGGTTAGGGAGATATGGCCTTGTGAAGTTGGAAGCACCAAAGAATGGTCAAGAAGCCCCTAAGTAGTTACAAGTCAATGATTGAATCAGTAAAGTGATTGTAACAAGAAAGTCAAGAATCCCTAAGAATAAGAAACGAGGTTACCTAGCAAAAGTATAAATGCACATCATGAGACATTCATTTGACACACACTTACATTGAATATCTATCTTGTGATTTTTATGGTCTAGTACTTTGGTCTATTGGAGAATTTGACGGCAAGACTAAGGCAACGGATAAAGTGTGAGGAAAGAGTGAAATTTTGGGAGCTGCAGAGTGTAAGGGTTTTTCTGTAACCCTAATTTGACAGGCCTTCACGGGTCAACTTGAGGGTGTCACACAAGGCACCCCCATAGGTTTCCTAAGTGACATCACATGAGGCCCGACATGAAAGGTAGTCTTTATCCCATGAGGACAAGACATAATTGGGGAGAATGTTGGTACTAGGCTACTGAAGGTTGTGACAGTGATATAGGTCAGTGCTATAGCACAATCGATCAAGTACAGATCACATGTATGCTTATGTTATTATATCTTATGCTTGGTGATGGTATGATACATGCTTGAGAGACATGTCTTGTTGATGCATGGTACATCTTGGTGATATTGATATGTGACATTGAGTAGTAGTACATCTTGGTTGTATTGGTATATTGGTATCTGGTTTGGCTACATGGTGATGATGCTATATGCTTAAGGATTGTTCTTGGTATACTCTTGAGGCATTGGCACATGGTGTATGGTTTTCATTGATATTGATACATTATTGAGGATCACATTTGGTATATGAAAACACATGTATAAGATACATCTCTTGGTGATTTTGGTACTTGGTTGAGATACACCATTGATATTAATTGCCTGTTATATCTTATGGTGCATGGTGTATGACATGATTGAGTGATATGGTATATGGTTGAGATGCATTGTTGGTATATGGTATGGTACATTTATTGATGTACATGGTCGATACATGGTATGGTATAGGATTGGTACTTGGTATGGTGTTGATGTACATGGTTAATGGTTGAGGGATATGATATAGTTTATGGTGCATGATTGATGCACGGTTTGGTACAGGTGTTGGTGCATGGTTGATGCACAGTTTGGTACAAGTGTTGGTGCATGGTTGATGCACTTATGGTGTAACAGGTTGTATACAATGATAGGTTAATAATGACAGGTTGGATACAATGATAATGACAGTGGCAGTAATTGTGGTAGTGACAGTTGAACTACACTTATATTTTAGGGCGGTAGAAAGGGGAAGAAAATGGGGTCATAGCCTCCTTCTGGTTGGTGCTAGAGAGCATAGGGAGTTGGAGCTACCTTTAGGTTAGGTGCTGAGAATCAGGGGGTTGTAGCTTCCTTCTAGTTGGATCCAAAGAATTCATGGAGTTTTAGCTTTCTTCAAGTTGGAGCCTGTAAATAGGGGGTCGTATCCTCCTTCCACTTGCACCCGAAGAATTGGGAAGTTGGTGCTTCCAATGAATGCATTCTTTGATATATAAGAAATCATTCCATGGTTTTATCTCGTTTAGGTTTCCACATAAATTTTGGTGTACTGTGTAATTGATGTGATGTTGCTTATGTTTATATTCTCATGATATATTGATGATATACTTTTTATTAAGTTGAAGTTTATATATTGTGGATAAAAGTGGTAAAATTGCTCATACTAATTCACCCCCCTCTCATTATTCCAACAATTGGTTTCAGATCCAAGTTCCTTTAGTAAACATTTTAACCACTACAAGGTAGATAATGGAGAGAAACAATTTGTATAAAAAATGGAATTCCACAGTTCAATGGTCAGGAGTATGAAATGTGGAGTATCAGGATGAAACATTTTTACAGGCATAAGGATATGATGTCTGGCACTCAGTTGTTACAGGATACACCACCACAAAGAAGCCAAAAATAACATTCAAGAAGGAATTGAAAAGAAACAACAAAATAATAATGGATTTCATTTGGGAAGGATTACCTGATCTGGTAAGAGAAAAGGTTGGAACATGCTCATGAGATAAATAACTTTGGGATAAGTTACATAATATCTACTTTGAAAAATCTCCCATCACAAAGCCAAAGAATGATAAAGAAGATGCAAGATCAGAACAAGAAGAAATATGCTCATCATGACAGAAAAATTTAGATGAAGAATATTGTGAAGAAGGCACTGTAGACCTTAAAGAAGAGTTGATCAGTGCTTTAGATGAATTGAAAAAAGAAAGGAAGAAGAACAATTCACTTGAGGAACAATTAGTCAAGAATAATTCTCAAGAAAGTTCCAAATAATCCCAATAGGTCATTGTGAAACTGAAAGCTCAACTAGAAGAAGCCAGAAATATTGAAGAAACAAATAAAAGTTAGATGGAAGAGAAGCATTGTTTGGAAATCAAAAGAAATGAAGCATAGAAAAGAGAAAATAATTTGAAAGATCATATTAAGGAAAGAAATGAGGAATTAAATAAGCTTGAAGCAGAATTTGGTCAAGAAGAAAGACAACTTGAAAATGAAATCATCTCCTTGAAGATCCAACTTGAAGAAGAAAAACAAACTTGAAAGAGGTCATGAAGATTCAAATTATGAAGAATGAAGAAGAGGTCGAGAAGATTGAAGAAGAAGTTGTCACATTGAGAAGTAAAATCGTCAAGCTCAACAAGAATTTTGAAGAGAAAGAAGAAAGACAACTTGAAAATGAAATCATCTCCTTGAAGATCCAACTTGAAGAAGAAAAACAAATAGAATAAGTCATGAATATTCAGATGATGAAGAAAGAAGAAGACGTTGAGAATATTGAAGAATAAGTTATCACATTGAGAGCCAAAATCATAAATCTTAACAATAACATTGAAGAGACAGAAGATTCTACATCATCAATAGAGAATGTTGAGAAGAAGTAATCCAGGTTTCTAGAAAATAAGAATGAGGAAAAGAGTAAGAGTTATGTAGAAATACTCAAATTAATGAATCATGGTCAGCTAGAATCAAAGAAATTTTTTAGAGATACATCTTTAGGAAGAGCCTCCACATTCAAGCCACAAAGAAGTTTCAATCATGATAATGATCAACCAAGGAAGGGATTCGGAAGGACTACACCACAAAGAAGATCATTCACTCCCATGTATGTAAATTTAAAGGACTACACCACAAAGAAGATCATTCACTCCCATGTATGTAAATTTATTTTATGGTCATTGTTTTCATTGTACCAAATTTGCAGATTGCAGGGCTTATGGAAGAAATGTTCAAGAAATAATGATTATGTGGCCCCACATAACATTGAATGTTACAAATTCCACAATTATGGTCACATAGGTCATCATTGTATAAGCATGATGGATACTTCTATGAAAAAGAACGTTGATATCAAATATAAGAAGGTTTGTAAAATAAAACAAGAACTGGTAAAAGAAGAGTAGATGAATGAAGGACACCCATAACTCATACTCTCAGGATTGGAAATAGTATGAGATCAAGACCATGTGAATAAAAGAACTTGTGAATAAAGAACATGTCCCAGATATCACATGATTTGCAGTAATGTGAGAAAGAAAAGAAGAACACGTTAATAAAGAATAGGCCCAAGAGATTGTACTTTCAGGAATTGTAGTGGAAGATCAATCCACATGCAGAAAGGAAGAAGCCAGAGTTTGGAAAGATGACGAGTCTACAGACGAAGAGGAATATTACTTTGCATCAGAGTAGGTATTTTTCTGAGCCATTCGACTTGGAGACTCCCAGTAAATATGAATATTGAATAGGGGGATTCAGTGCAGTAGCTACTATAGATCATAAAACCAACCTTTGATTAAGTTGAAGTATTTGCAAAGACAAATTCATAGCAGTCATATAGAAAAAGTACATAGTGACAGATTGATCAATTGAGAATTAATGTTCCCACATAGGTATCAGTTAGAAGATACACAGGAAAAAGTTTATGATTGTATTCCACGTATGTCTTCAGGAAAGGGTATATTCAGTACAAGTCATTCCATACATGCATAGTTTTATTTGCAGATAGAGGAGACCGGTAAACATATTTGATTCGGTTTGAAGAAACATGAATAGATGATGATAAATTGCAACCATTGACGCAAACACGCACCACCCAGGGTACATCCGCTTTACCAGGACCTTCTTTTCTCTAGGCCCGAAGAGCTAAATTGCTCTTCAACTTCCTATCGGAATTTCTCAGCACCCACAGAATGTTCTTTATGATCTCCCTTCTTCAAAATCAGGAAATCTGACTTCGCGTGGTCGCGAGTCTCACAGACACGGATCTGGGTTTTACAAGTCTTTGAAATTCGATGGCTATTCACCCACGGCTTCCTGCTTCTTATCGGGAATTACTCCGTCGGGAAATTGATACTCATGCTGTCGTGAGCCACTGATCTCATGAATCCCTGACTCCTGATATCCGATGGTACCGCTGCACCCTTTAGCCCCTCCGGCTAACTCTTTTCACATGTGACCTGTAGGTCTGCTCGACCACGGTCCTTTCCCCTCATCGGGAGTTCGGACTTCGTGGAATCAAAATGCGTAGAACTTACACCCTTTGGATCTCTGATTTTCGATCCCCGATGCCACCTGTCCTCTGTTCTAGCACCTGGGGCCTATGCTCCTGTAGTGTGATTGGGAAATCGCGTATCGGGATATCGCGATTCCCGTTGTCAATGTGCACGGGACTTTCAAA
>CBVK0100767762.1:0-14658 GCA_900067695.1 Picea abies | reverse complement strand
CCCCCAACAGTCAGTTATGGGAAATTTAACAATAATACATTTACATCATCCACATGCCTTAGCATGGTAATCCTATTTTATGATTAATTACAAGTCGGGGGAAACAGGGGTGTTACAATTCCCTCCCCCTTAAAGGAACATTGTCCTCAATGTTCTTTCTCAGAAACACATGTCATTCCTTTCTTAGTCACCTCAGAAGTCTTGACCTTCTTTCTCGGTCAGGTCCTTTTTCAGACCCTTAATCTTCATCACCTGCTTTCAATAATTCTTGGACAACAATCACATTAATCATAATATCATGTGAAAACATTTTACTATTGCATAAAATTTCTAGTACAATTTCATAATCTAGCACAATAATTATCTTCGCAGTTTGTGGATTTGTATCCATAGAGTTGTCTTGTTATTCAGGCTCACTATTTTTCCTTGACATACCCATTGGGTGCATGATCCCCATCAATATTTTACAAGAACTATAAAGTTTTCATCTTCCTTGCGGTCACTCACCCTCCAGGCCCAGGCTCAGGCATCCCATTCTCTGCTATAGAGTCCCTTGGGTGATCCATCTTTCCTTGCCAAGGTTTTCTTGCACAGGAAAAACTACCCATCGTGTGCATGATCCCAATCAATAGTTTAAAAGAACTATTAAGGTATCCTCTTCCTTGCTGTCACTCACCCTCCAGGCCTAGGCCAAGGCTCAGGCATCCCCTTCTCTACTATACAGTCCCTCGGGTGATCCATCTTGCCTTGCCAAGGTTTTCTCGCACAAAACCAATTCCAGAGACTCTATTGAGTCTTACAGTCAAGGCATCCCATAGAATTTCTCTGTCGAGGTGTCCCTCTAGCTTGTGTTACCTCAACACAATATATTCTAGGTGATCATGGCTTACCACAGGGTTCTCATGGCTCAACAATAGCCATTTTTCATGATTTTACATCTTGATAGCCTTCCAGCTCAGCTAAAGTTAGGGACGAAGGTTACTCTCCTTATCCTGGCACATAAATAGTTAGGGACAAAGGTTACTCTCCTTCTCCCGACTTAATCATAGATAGGGATGAAGGTTACTCTCCTTCTCCCGAGTCAATCTCTATTTCATGCGATTAGATTATACTCTTTCTCACAGTTCTCCCTCGAACCCGAGAGCTCAGTTTCTTGTTTCTGCACTCTTCGCATATCTTTCCCTTTCACCTGTATCACACGTATACAAAAATTCATGAGACATCATAAGTTTTGAATTCAAAAATTTTCTTGTAAATCTGTCATCCAAATATTTCCAAATTCCACATTATGTTCTCATTTTTGTTTTGCACATGAACCAGATTCATAATTATGGGACTTTCCTTCCCATAGACATTTGGTTCAACAGGCAATTGGTCTTCCTTATGGTTTACAATGCTTCCATATTCAAGATTCTTTTTCTTCCTTCACTTCAATCAGCCAAACAAATTGTTATTTTCTCATGCTCATACATTTTTATTGCATCTTTATAACGTCATCACAAACAATTTCAGAATTGTGCATACTAACAATCAAATTCACTTTCTCAAAAAGGAAATACCATTCCTTGCAGTTTGGCTCAGTAGGAAATTGGTATCCCTTATGGGATTACAATACTGCCATATCCAAGACTCATTTCCTCCTGTAGTTTCAACATTCCTCAGCCAAATAAATTGTTAGTTTCCATGCACATTATCTTTTCAAAATCAGGCATACTAATAGTCCAAGTCATTTTCATCTATTCAAGGATACCAACCAAAAAGGATACATCATCCCTTACCTATGCATCATGTTAGCGTACCAAAATTTTCAAAATGTAATTCATATATCAATTGATTTTAATGAATGCACCAACATTCATGGCCACATTCATACCAAATGCACCCTTGCATTGATTTTAAGTTTCCCATACTTTACGACAAGTACTTTTCCATGGTGTGTTGGAGTTTAGCCAAACTTTTCACCATATGGTTTATTTATTCTCATTCAATGTTGCAACATGACTATGCTTGTGGCTACAGGATGATAATGATCCCAAATCAGTACATATGACACTACAAGTTTCACATGAATGCCTTTAAGAATTCCTCCTCATTAATAACCACCCAACACTCATGGCCATCGAAATTTGGTTTTCTCTAACACCTATACAATATAAGTAGAAATGTTGGAAGGTACTCCTTAATGGGAAATTCATTGTCTGTCCTTTATGTAAACATGCATTTCCTCAGTGCATTCCATGCAACGTGCTAACTATGAGCACCTTTATTCCCATAGAACCAGTCCCTGTGACCATAGTCTAATGTAGAGTGCTAAACTCTACCTTCCTTGACTGGCCCGGATGAACTCCATTTTCTCTCCATGCGATCGAGAGATGTGACCTTAGCTCTATTCTTTTCAGGTGCTATCCTTTCAGCTCCCATGTCCAGGTGTTATGATCTTGGCTAAACCCCTTGTCTTCAATTCTACGGTGAAGATATGTCTTTCCTTGGATCCAATGATGGTAAAGGATTGTGGAACCTCAACTATATTGCAGTTTAATTCTCCTTCTAACCTCTGTAACAAATACAGGTCATCCGATCTATGATCGGATCCCAAAATCAAAACAACACTATATTGAATTTAGATTACGGGTACAAGTCTCGACATTAACCCATGTGTATATGAAATCTCCACAATGATCATGGGTCATCGATCATAGCCCTTGATCGATTTTAACCACACTATTTCCAAATAATAATGCCAACATAGAAATGTTTGGTTCAGAATTTAGATTGAGAAATTGATTTGTCAAATCTAGCCACCGAACCCAATCAAAGTACAAGTTTACGGGGCATTAACGCATGGGTTCCTTGTAGGTCCACCCACTGATCATTCATAGATCAATGGTTCATAGTGATTGTGGAATCCCCAATGTGCTCGCTCTTTATCGAAGAGTTCAATATCCGAAATATGAAAATTGCTTTCTCAACTCTTTTAATTGTGGTCGTTGACCATCCACCTCGACAATATCAATGGTGTAGGTTAATTGTGCTAGCACGCTCGTTAATTTCTGCTTCACACCCCGCAATGAATACGGGTCGTCCGATCTATGATCGTACCTCAAACTCAAAATAAAACTATATTGAAAATAAATTACGGGCACAGGCTCCATCGTTAACCCGCGTTCCCATTCAATCTCTGCAATGAATATGGGCCATCGATCTTATCGAACGACTGGCATTTGATCTGTTAACTCTAGTGGGTCTTGAAGTCAATTTGACGAATGAGATCGGTTTCCTTCTGATGAACAACTCACGTTCATCTCCTCTACCAGGCTCTTGATTAACTTGATTCATTCAGGGTTTTCTTCTTGAATCATACTCTACTTGGGTATCTGAGGCATACATCTGCCTTCCAAAAATTCATGCATAACATTCAATTACATGAAACATCTTCAAAATTTCCTAGCGCATCTTTATGCACTTCATCACATTACCATGAAAGGTTTTTATGAATGTAATCCAAATAGTTCTCAATTGTTTCTGTAGTAATGCAATCATCATCACTATGTTGTCCAAACATTTACTTTTATTAGTAAATCATCTTTTTCATTCCAGAGGAAACATAACACATATCAAGAAAGGAGTTAGGGGCTCTCCCCTTTTTCCCACTCCTTCCACACATCCTGGGGTTTTCAACCCAACTAAGCTATTTCTAAGGCCTTACTTCCTTTGCTTGGTGTGGCTTCAACCAAGCCTATTCAATCAAACATACTTATTTATCCCTTCTCTTTTCCCAGCTGTACTTGTTCTCACAGCTGCTCATCTAATACCTACAACCCTGTAAGCCATTCATAGTTTTTAGGGTGGACAAGTGTTCCTCCTTTTTCCTCTTCTTGGATTTTTGCAATTTATTCCAGGTTTGTATCTCCCTGCTCTTTTCCTTGAGCATCCTTGGTTAGGCATCACTATAACCTTTTTGGATACAACAACATGTTTTAATAGCAATATTTTTGTTCATAGTGGGTCATGAACCTGTGCATCTTACACATTATCATTCGATTCTCAGAGTGGTTAACATTCATCTGTTAGTCTTCCACCTACAAATTTTGTTTTAAAAGTGTAATCCAAGATTATTATATAGGCAGGCTTTGCATCCCATTGACCAATCTTCAACAATCATTAGGGTTGTGACTCTATTCTTCTGAAAAATCTCTTACACAGTTTCTTCACAGGGAACTCCTTCTACACACAACTCCCTCATTGCATATCCATCACTATTTGTGATGGCCTCAACCTTGAATTAGCTTCAGCTCATTACTAAGCATTCTTTAAGGAACATAGACATGCATTTCTGACATGCATCCCGATTATGTATCCAGACATATTCTAGTTTTTGTTAACTTACATCCATGATGTACTTAGCCATATTCATAATCATAAGCCTATGTGTAGCTTCCATAGGTATATTTCATAGCCTACATAGATATCTACTTTAAAATTAGTCAACTCATGATTGTTTACAATCATTCTCATGTGATCCTCAAAGGCATAATCATTTTCCTCTTATTATGACAACATAGCATCCTTGCTCATTTACTCTTTCGTCTATTTGTACTGGCTTTTTCTGGGGAGATGGAGTACATTCCCCTTAAGCTATAATTCAAAACATAGCTTTCATGACTCTTCAGAATGGAGTCAACCATGCATGCATGGTATTCATTCAATCTTTGCAAGTGCTATGCTTGCCTCACATTTCATTCATCAAGGAAACCATATTGGGCCTTTAGTATACTTATACTCTTACATAATACATGTGTATCACTTACACATTTAATATCATTCATGCCTGACTGGTATTAATATCAGGCTTCATATCAAGAAGCTTCTCAATGCATTAAATCCATGCACTCAAGCATACACACACAACTAAATATTCACCGTACTAGCTTAGTTTTATCATTAGTGTTATTTAGTTAGAGATACAATCGCTTACATGAGTAATCTCACAGTTATTACTCATACTCATGTTTCCTTCTCTTTATGGAAATAACCAACCATGGTCACTTTCACTTTTATACTATAACACCTAGAAAGAAAACCTTCTTGCCTCAACTTCTATAAGACTTTACCCAACTCACCTTTCCTCTAGTCATGAGGAGTTATATAATCCGAGTTTAATATAAAGAAATAATTATACTGCCAATGATCCTACATGATCCTATCAGATTCCTTTAAGACCATAAAGGTATTAACCATTATATAATCAATCATCATTGGTGCCTGAGGTTCCAACTGCCCATGCTTAGAGGCAGTGTTACGAACACCAGGTCATCCGTCCTTCAGGCTTCAGCTACCCTTGACAGAACCCTACCACCTTCAACTATCCACCTTCAAATATTGTTATTAATGTTAATTATAATATCCCTACTCTGGTAAGAGTAGTTATCACTTTGACCAAGGGTTAAAGAAATTCTTCTGCTGAAATTCAACAAGAATTCCCAAAATCACTAGTTCAATCTACAATCCTTCTCCTTAAGGAGTAAATGAAGATAAAAATACGTCTTTATGTGAATCATGAATGAGCCCAAGAAGGACAAGTGTTGTAACCATGCTATGATACCAATTTGTAACACACCCACGACGATGCATAAAAATTTCATTCTCCTTGAGAGAACAATACCCCCATTAAGGGGTCTCTATTTCATTCTTCTCTTCCAGGGCTTCCTATCCCCGATCTCCATGCTCCAAAATGAGCTTAGAACTAGAAAATATCATCTTCTAAGTCCTTCAGATTCTTCCATTCCCCTTATAATTTCATATTATTGTGATTTGTGACTAGACGCCAAAACAACAGGCGCTAAGACAACCCCACATGAATTCCCTCGGAATGCCAATTCTTCAAAGTTCACAATCTGACGTTGAATGTCCTTGGGGATTCCGACGGTCCTGATTCACTTCAAGACTTTGGAATTTGAAAGTTTCAAACATTCCTATGCCTTTTTCCTCTGAAGTACATTATAACCAGAGTTACAAATTGAGCACCACGCGTCCCTTCGCAATCAACGGTTGTGATCCACATCGGGACTCCAACCTTCAAGAATCTCAACTCTCAACTTCTCGATGCTCAATTTCTCTTGAAGTGTTTCACCCAGAGTCCATGATCTATTTACGCATGTCCTCCCACAGATCGACGACCCCCCTCTACTTCGGTTATTCAAGCTTCGAGAGTTTCAAACTCCTACACACTCATTCCTCCCAGAGTGCCTTCACCCGGATACAACAGATTTCCACCATGCATCCCCCTAGATTTGATAGTCTGTGTTCTCTTCGACTCTTTGGTATTCGATATTTTCAACTGCTGCGCATTCGTTCCTCTTCAAAGTGATTTCACCCAAATACAACGGATTTTCTCCATGCGTCCCTCTGGATCTGACGATCCAAGTTCACTTTCGGACTTCGACGTTCGGGTGATCTGAACACTCCAACAATCCATCCTCCTGGAGTACATTCTTCCAGATTCAAATATCATGTGCCATGCATCCTTCCTGATCAACGGTCATGGTTTACTTCGATATTTTGGTGTTCGGGAGTTTCTACCTTTCCACACTCACTTTCTCCTGAAAGGATTTCACCCAGAGTTAATGATCTATCGATGCGTGTATCCCATGAATCGATGGATATAGATAAATGCAGTGCTTCATTCTTCAAGAGTTTCAAAGTAATCACCAACGCAAACCTCCGAAGTGTAATCCTCCCGGAGTGTCAGATCTTCGGACACACATCCCCTACTATCAACGGTCAGGATGAACTCCAACACTTCGACCTTCGGGAGTTCTCACCTCTTGCCACAAGATTTCCTACGGAGTGAATTTTCTCTGAAGTGGTAGATATTATGACACCTATCCTTAAATATCGACAGCTTAGGTGAACTCCGGCCTCTGAGCCTTTGGGAGGTTGACTCAATCCTCAACTGAAATCTCCCGTAGTTGGTCAACGTCGGGTTGACTACCTCATATATCTGATGGTTGGGATGGATCCTAGGCATCTTCAAATCTAAGGCCCAGATTAACTTTTGGACTTCGGGACTTTAGGAATTTTACCTTCCTTACAAAGAACTTTCTCAATTCGCTGAACTTGTGAAGTCAGAAGGAATCAAGGGGTTAACTCCTGCGCTCCTTCCCATATCCAATGGTCACAACGGACCTTGGATCTTCCAAAATAGATATTGTTCATTCATCTTCCAAAAAAAGGAACCTTCCCTTTTGATACTTCAATCTTGCTATTCTTCCTGAGATTTGTTAGTTTTGAAAGGCTTAAGAGCTTTGCACTCTTTCTATTGAACTTAACGCTTGGAATAATTCTTCCGCAAACCCCTTACGCTCATTCCTCAACTCTATAACTTAGGTGGTTCTCGGTCCCTGCCTGCCTTGCAGAGAGCCTGTGCATACATTCACTATCTCTCTTGAGCTTTAATAGACTCACTCCTCTAAGGGGCTCATGATGACTAGGAGTGTAAACATGCATACATGAAACTGTTCCCAAGGTCGACAAACTCATAGTTCATGGCTCTATCTTAAGCCACCATAGGACATAAGAATTTACGAGTACAAATCATGTCAATTCCATATAATTTCTTACTTTCCAAATTACACAATCAAGAAGATACAAAAATGGATACAGTGTAAATCATTAAACAAACATATCCATCCCTGCAACATTTATAGGATATCCAACTTTAATTCACAGTACCACTTAAATACACAATATATGCGATTACTTATCTATTACAGGTGGTATCCAACTAGATGGCTAAGGGTGTTCATTCTTCCACCCAACCATAGGCTCAGAGGCATTCATTCTTATCACTCTAGCCGCCCTTGTGCCAAGCCATGATATCACCTGGGAACTCTCGCAGTTTCTCAAGGATTATTTCTCTCTTTCAACTTCTACTCAGGTTCTGTTCTCTGCAAAATTTCAGAGATTTCTTTCTTTGTCATGGCCTTTGTGAGGTTTATCAGATGCTCACTCAGTATCAAGCTCACAATGTTTCGTTCATCATCTGTTGGAGAGCTTCATGCGTTCTCGTCTCTGTCTCTATCCCCTTATTTCCTTGTCTCTATTTTCTGTATATATTTTCCTATGATGGTTCTCGACTCATCTTGTTCCTTCTGTCAGAAGGGAACTCAAGTCATCTTGGTCTGCCATACCCAGTGGTACTTCGAGATGACATTCTGCATCTATACCATGCTTCCATTCATGGGAGTGGTTGATAAGTCAACCACTGGTCCTTTCTTCATTAACTAATTTCTCTCCTTGGGATCCTAAGGAGGTTTATTATCCTCATCAAAGGGAAATTTGGGTTTATTTGATATAATGAACCCTCTCTTATAGTTTTCACATTGTTTCCTCTAGTGATATCATGGCCAATACTTTCAAGGCTTCACCCCCACAGTCATTTATTGGCAACTCAAACAATAATACATTTACACTGTTCCCATGCCACACCATGGAAAACCTAATTAATGATTAATTACAAGTTGGGGGAAACATGGATGTTACAAAGGCCAACTTTTCAACATGAGAGTATCAAATATCGAGACCGACAAGTCCTTTTCTAAGATAGTAAATGATATTCTCTCATTTCGCATCATCTTCCTAAATGAGCACCATGCCAATGGTAGATTTAGAGGCCACAAGATATAACAATAAGTCTCGATTATAGTATGAAGGGATTAATAAGAGAGTTGACATCAAGGCCTTATTCAAGGCATCAAATGACCTTTCATATTGGTTGTCCCACACGAAATATACACCCTTCTTCAATAAGCACATAAAACCTTTGGTGATCTCATCGTAATTGGTAATGAATCTACAAAAAATGTTTTCCTTCCCTTGAAAACTTTGAAGTTGGATAATGGCATGAGGAGGAGAAAAATTGACAATATCCTCAAACTTCAATGGATTGACCATGATCCCATACTTGGACACGATGAATCCTAGTAATCTCCAAGACACCAAAACAAATATTCATTTATGTGGATTCAAACATATATTATAATAATATCATCGAGTAAACATGGCCCACAAGTGACCGAGATGGTCCTCGTGGTGCTTGGAATGAGTAGCCAAATCATCCAAGTATTCCTCTATAATCTATTTGATTTCATGGAACACGTACGATATGGCCCGCTAGAAATCAACTCTAGCATTTTTAAGACCAAATGGAAACTTCGATAAGCAAAATTACCCCAGGGACACATGAAGGAAATCTTGTGCTGATATTCTAGTTTGATCTAGATTTGATTATTGTTGGAGAAACCATCCATGAATGAGAATATTTCACTCCTGACACATTCATCGACAATTTGGTCAATAAACGGGGTTGGATAATTATCCTTTAGAAAAGTTTTGTTCAAGTTCCTATAATTGATACATACCCTAATAGTGCCTTGTTTCTTTGCAATTAGAATGAGATTAGAAACCCATTTAGTTAAGGGAATTGGATAGATAAACTGTTCCCGAATAAGTTTTTCCACCTCTGCCTTGATGGAAACAACGTTCTATGACTTGAATGGCCAGAGTTTATGTTGGACCAGATTGGATCCCTCATACATTTTGATTTCATGTTCAACAATCTAGGGGTCAATGCTAGTAATTTCTTCATAAGACCAAGAAAAAACAATGAAGAATTATTATAATAGAGCTATATAGAGTTTAATTTATTGGGGAGAAGAATCAACACCTATCAGGATGTGTTCCATGACACCTAGATTATGGGAAATGTCAATGGGTATTGTCTGTGAAATTCTCACCAAGTTCCCTTCTTAAAAGACATCATGAATCATAATGGGATATTGGGAACATTGAAAATTATCAGTGGCGACAATATTTTGATCTTCATCCTCTAACCGTTCCAATTGGGTAAGAAAATAAGCATGATGGTGTAAATCCTCCCATGACATATCAAGTGGAGCCATGAATTCCATAATATCTCCAATGGTTGGAAATTGGAGATCAATGAAATGATTGGAAACTGGAAGAGGAATGAGGGCCCAGGAAGGCCTTGGGTACTGATCAGACTCCACATCCTAAGGGGAATCTAAATCATAGTCAATGGAGGATGATTGGATTTCCTTATAGGAAATCTCTACTGAACTAAGAGGCATGTATTCTCCATATGAATCAACATCCTTGGGATGAGGTACCACCCAAGGAACAAAAGAACTGAGGGATCCAATGGTAAATTATGAAACCATGTTGATAGGAGCAATGTTTGTAGTAGCAGATAGTGGGGGAAGGTGAAAAATACCCATGAATTAATGACTTTGAACATCCCTACACCAACATGCATATAATACTACTAGGTATTACCGACAAAGGGTACATTACACCCAACATTCTATCCTAGTTTTTGGGGTACAAAACATAAGTTGATTGATCGTCACTATCTTCCCTTGATGAGGAAAGTGTAAGACCCTAAATACTGATGATACAACTATAGTCATCTCATAGAACCAAGTGCGCTTGAGTAGTAAATTATACTCAATAGGTCCATCGATGACCACCACAACACATAAAAATTCTTACCACCTAGCTAAATGGGTAAGGTGGTGATTATTCCATGGGTATGGAACATATGTTCATCAAATTATTTCAACAATGTTGTAAAACTATCGAGCTTAGGAGACCCGAGGGATTTCCAACAAGAAATGGACATGATGCAAGTCAATGATCCTTTATCAAACATAGTACATAATATGTTTTTCCCCATTGATCGCACTTTGATATAGAAGGTAACTTTATGGGAGAGCCTATGAGTAACCTGATTGGAATCAAAGGCTATCAAACTTGACTCCAAGGGATCAACCCTACCTATAGTAGAAAACAATTTTTTTTGCTACTTGGAGGACTTCGAGGGAAGACATGGCACAAGGTGCTTGGGCCAAGTCTTCCACAATAATGTATTTGTGAGAGGCTCGTGTGTTTGGATTATGTGTTGTGCATAAAAGAACACCCTTCGAGGGGTGTAGTGATATTTCAATGGATGGATTCTCATTATGAAGAGGGTTGTCAGGATGGTAAGAAGATCTTGATTCAGGAACAACATGAGTAGTATCAAAATTGTCATAATTCTTGGTTGTGGTTTGCAAATTGACTGTTTGGTCACACATAAAATGGAGGTATTCAAGGGATACCCCTGATGATGAGGGGTACCTACCATGCCTCCTTGGAGAGGGGAAGGATATTTTGGAACCATGTGTTGAGGTTGAGGGGGAAAAGGATGATTTAGGACAATGAGCTGTTGGGCGGCCCTTTTCTAAGCCAAATACCAATGGATCTCATCCTTACTGGGACATTGATGAGTAGGGTGGTCCTCCCTAAAACTCATGTAGGGGAACCGACTCTTATTTTTCTCTTTTTTCCCCCCCTCCTTATTTTTTTGGGTAGGAGTAGTCCCTTTCTCATTATTGGAATTTTTCTTCTTATTTCTAATATTATTTCCTCTAGGTTTCTGATGATTCTTTGGTTTCATGGACTACACCAAATTCATATTAAAGGTCTGAGTAGGGACCATGGCAGTTTGAGCATTAGAACTAGAAGCTGACAGATGTGATGAAATATAAATGTGACCCATTTGGTCAGCTAATTGGTTCATAGAGGCATGGGATATAGAACCAACCACACCATCAACATGGGGTAATGGGTTTGGATTCTTTCGATCTATCGATGACAGAGGAGCATGTGGGATAATTTCATAAAGAGTGCCCAACTAAGAGTAGATCAAATCTAAGTGTTGGGAACACATAATGGCTTGCTCCTCTATAACCACCCCAACTATAGCTACATCCTTTGCAATGGTTGGAAGGAGGGATTTGGTGAACCATTCAATCAATATATTGTTTGGATTTGGGTCGTGATCATCCTCCACCTTCATTGCCACACATGTATGTGATAAAAAATGTGGGTGGCGGTATCTTGATGCAATGATGTCAAGAGATCCATTCCTATCTCATACCAAATAGGTAATGGTAATGCATTAGAAATGTCATTTCCAAGTCATTGAATATTTTAAATTAAGCACCTTGTAAATCAATATACCACTTAGCAACACTTCTAGCTAGGGATCTTCAGAAAATGCGTAAACTCACACTATCATCCATCAAAGAATTGGATGAGCACCATAAGTGATATGTCATGATGTGTGTGGAGGGGTCTTCTTCTGTATTTCTGTTGAATTTTGGCATGTTTGATGGTAGATTGGAAGGCATGAAGGATAATGAAGGGTTGTGGATAGTAGGGTCATTTTTAAAACGTGTCAAATCAGTTAAGTATAACATTGTGAGGAAATGCAACGATGTGTGAGCAAATGAACATGAGGAGAAATATGAAGTCTTTGTTGTCCCAGATGAATCTTGTGGTTCCCATACATTTGTAATACCACAAGGTTGTTGAGGTGTTTCTAAAGAATGAAGCCCCCTACAGATGGTGGCACTTCCATGGGAATGAACTCTCCCTAGAATTGGTGTTCCCTCAAGGGGATTACTCCTAGAGAAAGATGTAGATCCTACAAAAAAAACATTCCCAAAATTAGTCCCAGGGAAGACTATTGTGAGTGGGAAATCCCTCTACGGACTAGCATTTAGGGTTAAATTATGCATGCAAAAAAACCTAAAGAATCCTACTTTCTACCGTCATCCTAGACCTAATCCCCATTGTCTTTAAGCAAATATGTAGTTAAGTGAGTGTACCTTGTTTTAGATGTTTGATGTTGATCCTCCTTCCTGCTTGATAGCTCTCTGAATACAACTCTCCTCCCAAGGTTGACCTGCATTTACACAAGATACACAACAAACTCTACATGCATTTTACCTATATATTAATGGGTTAGAGATTCAAATATATATGCAATAAACTGTGAACACTTCATATGGTGGGATGGGAAAAATATTTCTTTATTACCAATGTTAACAAGTCAGCTTACAATGACAAATCTGGCCACTACTCCTCGAACCTGGTCCTGGGCTCCTCTTCAAATGTCCTCCAACTTCTTTGTTCTGTATCTCTTCTTGCACAAGGATGGCCAAAAGGTTGGGACAAAGGGAATATGAAAATGGGTATAGTTTCTTTACTATGATTCTCCTCCTCCAAATGGGACCCCCAGCCCTTCTTTTATAGGCTAGAAGAAGCTAGGTATTTGGTTGAACCCTCGGCCATGCATGGCTGAAAGGTTTAGTTAACTCACCCAAAGTTGTGTGTTTCATTGGAAACTTTCCTTTTTTCGTGCTTTTGTAGGTACACGCGGGCTGTTTTGGGTCATCTAGCATGTACACACATGCAGTAATGGAGTAGGGTGTGTGGGCCTTTATAAAAGAGGTTTTTAAGAAGAGTTGTTCAACAGTGCTTTGGCAAAGAAGGAATCTGAGATGGCCTGATGCCAGGTAAGCATGTTTGGTGCAAATTAGGATTATAACAGATGCCCCCTAATGTGTGAGGTCAGAAGAGAATCTGATGGCCAAAATACATTAACAATCTTCACCGATGTGTCGAACAAGTGAGCCCAGGGACCAGGAATCAGGAGGTGCCGTCTGCAAAATAACAATTGTCTCACCGAGGCGGGCATACCCATGCTCGGTATAAAATAGAATCATGGATACCAATCAAATACACTGTAGATCCATGTCATATAACTATATAAAGTGTAGCTGTGAACAATACACACCGGAGCTACATCTCAAAATCAAAAAGATATACATGTAGGGTATCCATCTTCTTAGAAGCTGCTAAGGCCTGATGGATGGAGATGAGGTCTTCAGAGCTTGAGCAATAACTTCAAAATCTTCAAAACTCAGGTAGGAGTGTAATATGAGTGTATGACTTCATTATCCAAAGGTCTTCGACGACTCATCGATCATGGACTATAGAATCTTGATGATCAGACTAAAGGCTTCATTGATTTCGAACAAAGACTTGATTGGATGTTCAGGATGGTCGGGTATAAGGGAAAGAGACAAACTGCAGAGGGGCCGAATCGGGCTTGGTAAAAACTTCCCTTGGACAATAGCACGATAAATGACGAGACTCAGGCAACATGGCATTAATCATAAGTTTACAAGGCAGGAGGCAATGCAAACTCTCTATATGTTTGGAAGAATAACCAAATGGAGGAGGACACAACTCTATGTAGCAAGAACAACTTCCTAAGGTCGTATTAAATCCCAAAGTTTGATGAAAAAATGGACAGATGTGCTTTATCCAAGGGTGACTCATTAAGCTGCCAATAAAGAAAATACTTTTCCCTTCCTCTTTTTGGGGTATATTTGATTTTTTTGTATTTTTTTCTAATAATTTTGGAAAAGGAATAAAAGAATTGTTGGTTGTGGAGCCTGATTATCTTCCTGATTCAGAGGTCCTTTCTTTCAGTCATGTTTATACCCCATGAAGTATTTACACCCCAGAAGTATGTACACTCTTCCATGCAGGGGAGTNNNNCCTGGGGGGTCTAGGGAAAGAGGGCCCCCAGCGGGGGTTCAGGGGTGAAGCCCCCAAAGAAAAAATTTCCTTGTAAAAGTATATTGTAATTTGATTGTAAATCTGGACCATTCATTATAAGGTCATAGATCTAACAGTAGAGATTATGTTAGGGTTTTTTTCCCTAAAAGGCAACCCTCTTTTATG
>CBVK0100767759.1:0-13051 GCA_900067695.1 Picea abies | reverse complement strand
GTGTGTCTTCTGTGTTTTGTTTCTGCATTTGTTTTATTTTATTGCTCCGCGGTCCTATTTTGCTAACAAGAATTTTACGTTACAAAGGAGGATTGAGTGTTGCAAACGTACTAGTTCCAAGTGCACATAACACAAGGATGCTCAAGGAAAAGGGACATAAGAAAGGACACTCGGGAAAAATCCTCAAGGGGCCAAAGGTGTCAAGACACAGAGGCAAAGTGCTACAGGGCTTGCATATAAGGCATGCTTCAGATGGTTCAGTTGAGAGCAACGTGGAACCGGTATTGGGCCCAAGACGTGGGTATGCAAATGCAATTAATAAAACACACAATGGTAATGTCCTTCGATGTAAGTTTAATGAACCCAGAGAAGGTAAGCTCGATGATTTTTCATATTTAGAGAGTCTGAAAAAACGTAAAAGGAGACTACATTGGGGTACCTTTTTCAAAGGTAGTCTAGTCGGTTCAAAAAAGGGGTAAACTAGCACTGAGAAGACCTCTATTCAAAACCATTTTAACAAGTGTGATAAAGACAAGATCACTTGACTTTTTTTTCATTTTTAAGGAGTCTGAAAAAAGCTTAACTATGGACTCCGTCAAGAAGGTTATTCTGGACCGGTTTAAAGAGTGTGAAAGAATAAGGTCATTCGATGATCTTTTCAATTTTAGGGAGTCTAAAAAGAGATTAACTATGGACTCCGTGCGGGTTCCTTTTTCATAAATTTAGTCCCCCATGCCCGAAAAAGGGTTAAAATGATACCTGAGAGTACTCTTCTAGAGAACTAAAGTTCCATAGAGTATACCTTTGTTCGTACAGTTGACCGTCCGGACCAAAAAAGGGGTAAACTATTGATGGACAAACGTGACTTCAAATTTTAGTTTAACGAGTGTGAAAGGCCACAAGATCACTCAAAAATATTTTCATGTTTCGAGGGTCTGAAAAGGGCTTAAAAGAAGACCTGTTATATCTTTTGGGAGTCCTGAGGGTGAGGTCAAGAGTGAAAAGGAATCATGCAAATGAGGCTCAAACTTGTAATTAGGAAAAACAACAAGGACTCTCAAGCCTACAGTTATTAGAGATAGCATGGACACCATAATGCAAACAGGATCTACCTAGGGCATCCATGTTCTGGTAATCTGTACCACCAACTCACGACACTTCTAAAGAAGCAATGATGGTTCCGTGTCGCAACCTGATGGGGTCGATCCTATGGAAAAGGGATAAAGACAACGAGATACAAAAGTCAGGGTAGACACCTAACCTATATGCTCAAGTTGATCATCTGATATTTTTCCACGGACCATCAAAAGTTACCCAAAACTCCAAAAAAAAAGTCCCGATACCCGATCATACCCCTCCAATGCAACTCCTGAATCACTCTAAATGGTTTTTGTTTTAAATAAAATGATAAGGGGAGCCAAAAAAGTGACAAAATGAGGCCAAAAAGTCTATAAATAGAAGCTGACAGATCATTATCACCATTGTTGATTTGAAAATTGACTCTGGAGCCAAAAAACCCTCTTTGATCAAAGTGGTGATTCCGGGAGCTACAGTGGACAAAATGACTATCTGTCTGGACCAAGTAAGTACAAAATCTCTTATCTTGCAATTTAAATCTTTACTTTTTCTTTGGGTTCCATTTTTTTGGGGGGCGTCGACCTTCCAAAGGTCGGCCCTAGGTCCACGTGGGTTGTCTTAGGACATGTCGTGTATACATTCAGGTAGAGTAAACCTTTCATGTGTGTACACGTGACTGTCAACATTACAGATCGCGTGGACCCCCCTTATTGAATGAAAAAAGTTTAAAAACAAGGGTTAATCCTCCTGAACCTTGGTGTTTTGTAGGATGTATGTTCACTGGAGAGAAAGAGAGCATGAGGAGGTTAGTGAGTTGGTCGGGGAAGACCCCAATGTTGTGGCTACCTTGATGCAATGTGGGTTGCTCAAGTTCTTCTTATATCCTTTTATGTGGGAAAAACCTAGGCTACTGAATGCCTTGGTTGACTATTGACATCTAAATGCAGAGGAATTCATGTTAGAGGGGCAGTCACTGGTGCCCACGACCGAGGACATATATTTTTTGAATGGCCTCTCAAGGAGAGGGGAACCAGTCAAATTTCGTACTTTTCCTTCGGGGTCGCATAACATAGCGGAATTGATAGGTCTTTACTGTGAGGCTGGTACAAATCACTCGAGCTCACAGGTGCCCATAAGCAAGATTACTGACTTATCGCGACAGGAGATAGTGTTGCTTATTGGGCGAATCACTGGTTCTGCAACTCTACATCAAGTGTCCTGTGCAAAGATGAACTATGCAGTCCAGTGCTTAAATGCACAAATATTTGATTGGAGCACAACATTGTTAGAGTGTATGAAGAGGCAGTTGGAAGATTGTCAATTGCGGACACAGAGGAACTTTGGGTTCAGGACTATTCTATTCTCTTTCATCTTTGAGAGAGTTCCAAGCTTTAGTGCCCGAGTAGTGGTATGAGGACATCAGGCCTGTCTTCCTGCTATGTGTAGATGACTAGTGTTACTGCTGCGACAGGGTGGTGGAAGGACCAATGAGTCATTCAACGATGATTTCTTTACGTGGTTGTCATGACAGATCCCAGTCAACAAGGATTATCCTTATGCTGGGATTGATTTTTCGAGAGATCCTGAGATACCGGTACCTCCTAGTGAGGAGCAAGGAGAGATGGGTAAGTTTCCATCATTTTTTTTTTTTAAACATATGTAACTTTTATGTTGTTTTTGTTATATATCATTTTTTTATACCAGAGTATTTGATGGATATGTGTTTGTTGTGTGCAGATGTGGGACTAGTGTGACCTGTTGACTATGTGAGGAATAGGCTTCATCCTTAGCCAGGGGCTGCACCTGTCGCCGCAGGGGGGACCAACAGCAACAGGAGATATTTCAGCTAGGGAGGCTGAGAGGGTGTTGAGACGAGTCGAGTAGAAATTTACTATGCTCACTTGCATGGTCCCTATGGCAGAGATTTAGGACCTACCACCATCTATGTAGCCTCATGTAGTGGGGGCACCACGGACGTGGGTCCGATTGTTTTGGTGTTTGGCAAACACTGTAGATCAGTATAACAGGTCCCATAGGACCTAACCTTAGTTAGACTTCTTACGTGCCAAGAGCACTACTTGTACACATTTTTTGAGGGCATAAGCCCCGTGACTTGTTATTGGTCATACTTTTGAGGCGCTTGCGTCCACCTATGTACTTTGGTGACTATCATGTTATATATGAATTTTTATGTCTTTTTGTGGCTTATGGATCATTTTTTCAAAAAATGTGTTTACTTGTTTATGTGTATGTCTTTTCATATGTGTGCAAGATGCCAATCTAAAATTTGATTAGCTAGAGTATCTGTAATTTGATTTAATCTCCTAGGAACATGAAAATATGTAATATAATCAAAGATTCATTCTAAGATACGTACCTTAAGGAATCGTTAGTGTAAAGTCAAATCATGAACACGGTAGGCTTTATTTAACTGCGACACAACCAGATGAGTGTCTAGATATACCTCGAGATGAGAGATACCAAGTGACAAGGCATCACAAAGCAACTCAATAACTGCAATATACTTGGTGACATTATTTGTGGTGTCACCTAATCATATACCTCCGAAAGATAATAACTGGCCTCGAGGTATAAAAATTACCCAAGCTACGGAGGAAAGCCTCCGAGTGTGTTGGCTAGCTCAGTTTGCATACCCAATGAACACCTCGGATTCACTTGACATCTGCCATAGTGATGAAATATACATCAAAAACAAATCATCCATAAGACTAACAAAAACTAGAAAGTAATAGTACAAAGACTATACATATGTTACAAAACGTTACCCATGGTGACCTACCTATGAGTAATACTTCTTGAGGTAGAGTCCATTTCTAGGCTCTGCCAAAGAATTCCCTTCAAAATCAACCAGACGATAAGCCCCCTTTTTTAGAACCTCCTTTATGATGAAAGGTCTGAACCACACGGGTTTGAATTTTCCTGCCCTCAGGGGGTCCTTATCTTGGTCATAGACCAAGACAAGGTCACCTTCAGTGAAAATCCGAGGACAAATGGACCTATCATACTGACACTTGACTTTATGTTTGTGAGCCTTGTTGGCTAGGGCTGCATCATGATGCTGCTCATTAAGCTGCTCAAGGTATAACAACCATTCTTTAAGTGGAGAAGTGTTTGGCAATAATTGTACTGCCAACTTTAGGGATAGGATATGACATTTGATAGGCAAGACTGCTTCCAACCCATAAACGAGTTGAAAAGGTGAGAAACCGATTGTAGTCTTAATAGATGTTTGGTAGGTCCATAATGTTGAGTATAACATCAAATGCCAATTTGACTTGGTTGAGTTGATCGTTCGTTGTAGGATGGTCTTAAGAGATTTATTTATAGCTTCCACCTGACCATTTGATTGGGGGTAGTAGGGTGATGAATGTTCTTGCCGTAACCCAAGCTTTGATGTTAACTTGGTCATCATATGGTTCTGAAAGTGACTTCCATGGTCAGTGACAATCTCCCTCGGGATGTCGAACCTTGCTATTATCTGGTTGAATAAAAAGAGAGCTACAGTCTCTCCATCATCTTTAAATGTTGGCATAGCTTTGACCCATTTTTTGAAGTAGTCTACGACTATGATGATATAACGGTGCCCCCTTGCTGAAGGAGGGTTGCATGTAGTGTAATCAATTCCCCAATTGGTGAACGGACCAACTATGATGACAGGAAACATAGGAGCGGGATGTGCCCTCATCTTCCGAGAGAATATCTGGCATGGGTGGCACTTCTTGACCGATTCAATACAATCTTTGATTAGTGTCGGATAGAAGTAACTGATGCATAGAATCTTTTGGGCTGTCGCCAACCCAGATAAATGATCACCACATGCTCCGGTATGGAAATAGTTAAGCACGATAACTGCTTCTTCGTGAGTGAGACATCAGAGCATGATGCAATCTACACCTCTTCGATACAACGTATCATCGAGTATGAGATAATTCTTAGCCTGATGGCATATACATCGACGCTCATCAAAAGAATTAGAGGTGGGACACTTCAAAGTCTGGAGATAGATAAGTATATCTCCATACCAGGGATTTGAATATGTGATCAACAACATATCTCCTTTGATAGGTGATTCTTCAAGAACAACATCACCTGACTCGATCGGAAGTTCCGAAGTAAGTTCTGTGAAGACCATTGACTTTTTGGATTTCCCTGAAATGAAATCTAGGTCAAAATCCTAGAGGACAACTATCCATCTACTGATCTTTCTGCCTATTACCTATCGTTTCAACATATATTGGAATGGATTTATGACAGCAATCACGGTGGTCTCACAAAACAAAACATAATGATGGAACCGTTGAACAACATGAACTGCTGCCAAATCAAGTTTTTCGATATGAGAATAATTGAGTTCTAGTCCTATGAGGCCTCGACTCAGGTAATAGATCACATATTCTGAGAACAAGTCATCATCCTGAACTAAGACCATGCCAATGGTTGACTCTGCTACAACCAAATATAATAATAAATCCTTGTTATAGTTAGTTGGTCGGAGCAAAGGGGCAGTTGTGAGGGCATGTTTCAACGTCGTGAAAGAGAATTGTGTAGCATTGTTCCAATAAAAGGGAACATCTTTCTTTAGTAAGCACATAAATCCCTTGGTGATCTCGACATAGTTGGCGATGAAGTGTCTTAAAAAATTTGCTTTGCCTTGTAGACTCTGAAGTTGAAGGATTGTGCATGGAGGAGGAAACTGACTTATTGCCTCAAATTTGAGAGGATTGACCATGATCCCTGTTGTTGACATTATGAAACCTAACAAACGTCCAGATGTTATGCAAAATATGCACTTGTTTGGATTCAAGTGAATCCGGAAGTAGTGACAATGCTCAAAGATAAGTCAGAGGTGTGTGGGATGATTCGTTCTCTTATGATATTAAGATGCTGAATCATCTAAATAGGCCTCGACTATATGATTGAGGTCATAGAAAGCAAAAGACATGGCCCTTTGAAAGGTCGCTCCAACATTTTTGATACCAAAAGGCATCTTACGATACATGAATGTACCCCATGGACAGATGAATGCTGTTTTGTGTTGGTCTTCGGGTTTGATTTGTATTTGGTTATATCCCAAAAAACCGTCCATGAAAGAGAAGGCCTCATAGCCTGCACATTCATCAATTATCTAGTTGATGAATGGTGTGGGAAAATTATCTTTGGGATAGGCCTTGTTCAAATCACAGAAGTCTATACATACATGAATCGTGCCTTGTTTTTTATTGACCGGAACAGGATTTGACACCCATTGGGTCAAATGGATAGGATAGATAAAAATAACTTTTAGAAATTTCTCAACTTCAACCTTAATGGTTGTTGCTTTCCTAGGATTAACTGGATGAAGATTTTGCCATACAGGCTTGGCATCGGGATAAGTTGTGATTTCATGTTCGACTATTTTTAGATCAATGCCTGGAATTTCCTCGTAAGACCAGGAAAAAATGTCACAGAATTATTTAAATAGATTTGTATAGATTTTAATCTCTCCAGGGGAGAAATCAGATCCAACGAAAACATTCTCCACAACACCAGGGGTTCAGGAGATATTTATTGGTATGGTTTCAATGATGGTTGCCATATTACCCTCAGCATAGACTTCATGTGTATCTAAGGGATTAATATAACAAGACCTATCTCCCGTCATATTTAACATGAATTCTCTGGCTTTGATTCTTCTTAATTCTATAATGAAGTATGATCTATGATGAAGATCATCCCAGGGTTTTTCCAGACTAGTCATTTCTTCAATTACTTCTTCATCAGAGGGCAAGACTAAGTCTAACGAATCAGTGTCAGCGAGAGAATATTGAGCCCAAATAGGCTCTAGAAGCGGATCTAACTCTTGTGTAGGAGTTGGATATGTGTTGGCTGAAGTTTGCTGGACTAAAGAGTATGCTACTTCAGCTGCAGACAAGGGCATGGGCATGCTTGGGTTCCCTATCCCATCCATCATGGCCGATGGGGAAGGAAGTATCCACGAATCAGTGAAGTAAGTCATGCGAAACGACGAAACTTGGAAAATATCAACCTTATGGTGGTTGGATATGAACTTGGCATCACCTTGAGGGGGCGGGTAATCGAAGGTACCCATCAAGGATGGGCACAAACCAACCCCTACGTTGACTAAAATTGGCTGAGGATTGTCAATCATCAGGACCGCAGATGCCCCCAATGAAGGGTTAGGTATGGAGAAAGACAATTGATCAATGGTCACAATCCGGTCCTCGTGTGGAAACAAAAAGACACAAAAAAATATAGCAACCAATGCTTGCATGGCATAAGTCCAACTCCTTCCTAACAAGAGATTGTAGTCGAGGGACACGTCGACTAATTCAACCTCGACACACACGGTATTCCCTCCTAACTGCACAGGGAAAGAGGGAATGATACCATGTGGTTGGAACGAACGACTATTGAAAGCAGTGAGAAGAGTAGGTGACAGAGAAAAAATGGGCTGGCCAACGACCTTCCAACATGCCAACAACATAACGCATGTCAAGGCACCCTCATCAACCACCATGCAGAAGATATTCTAAGTAAACACTTTTGTGGGATAAGCCACTACTATCTGAAATGCCACGTGGTAAGGTAGACGAGGTTTTAAGTCAGTTGTATCTAGCATGATTGTACCTGGATTAAAAGTCTCGGTAGATCCTAAAGTGGTTAACAAGGCTTTCCTCTGGGAAGGGAAGCTTTGGAGGACCTCCAAAGCAGACATCACACAAGGGGTTTATGAAAAATCCTCCACCAAAAAATAGTTCTAGGCGGCCCTTGCATTTGGGTTGTGAGAAGCTTTTTTGAATGCACCTTTTGGGATGCATATCATTGTTTCACCCAAAGTCTTCTCAATCTGTAGAGGAAGAGATGGGAGTTCAACTTCTTTTCCCTTCTCGAAATTTCTTGGTTTACTGTAGGCATGCACTCTAGTCGATATAAAAGCATCACCCTTCATCATATATACATTCATGGATGCGGGATTGTTTGAATATGGAGAGGGTCCTTGACTGCCCCCTTTCGTGCTTGGAGAGGCTTGGGTTAGATTTTGTCCATGTTGAAATGGATTTGTTAACACAGTAGGCTGTTGCTGTGTCACAAACTTTTGGGCCTCTTCAAGGCAGGGACATAGGTGGGTTGGGTGGTCTTCCGCACACAGATTGCATGGATACCTAACCTTCTATTTCTCAGTGTTTTCCCCACCAGCATTATCAGTGGGTTTCTTATCCCCCTTACCCTTCTTTCATTGTTTCTTCTTCCCTTGAGGCTGCTGGGTGGCCTTGGGATTGGTCGATTGCACAGTGTGTACATCCGATGTTTTAGTAGGGGGAGCAGCCAAATAAGTAGTTTGGCTGGATGTTGTGTGTTGTATAGACAACTGTTGGAATTTCTTTGTTAGTTGCTCAACGAGATTTATTTGTGTTGAACCAACAATACCATCGACATACAGTCCAACTCTCTGTCTGGTTTTATCAAGTATTGAGCGAGGCACATCTGGAAAGATCTCGTATAATAAATTGGATTGAGAATAGATTATATCAAGCTATTAAGCTCTCATGATGGTGTCTTCTTCGGAGAATACTCCCAACGTCGCGACGTATTTGGATAATTGGGGGACAAAAGACTTAAGGAACCACTCGAGAAGGAATGTTGGTGGGACTAACACCTTAATTAAACTCTTCCGATGTCTCCATTCTCAGATGTGATAAGAGATATGGTTCGCTTTTGTCTGTGCGAAATTGGCCAACAATTTTGTACCAGCGTCGTATCGCACAGGTAATTGGAAATGGTTTAGGAAAGCCATTGCCAATTTTCCAAAGGAAGAGTATCTTGAGCGGTCAAGCTCAATGTACCATTTTGCGGCACTCTTAATGAGAGTACGTTGAAACAATTGCAACTGTACAAAATCGTCTTTTAATGAGTTAGATGAGCACCAAAGATGGAAGGTAGTCACATGATCTCCTGGATCTTCACTAGGCTTGGCTTCGAACTTTGGTATGTCCGAAGGAAACTTCATCGGCATAGAAGGCCAATGTGGATCATGAAAGATAGGGTCATTTAACAACTTTGTCAAGTCTGAAAAATACAAAGTTGTCAGGAAAGGTAGTTTGGGTTATTGGAGATAACTTGGGAAAAAGGGGCCTGGAGTTTGACTGGCACCAGGTTGTCAAGAAAAGTTCGACGGCTGGCCTGGGTTCTGGTAAAAACCATGGCCATGACCAGCATATGGATTCTGCGTGTGGGGAGACATCATCGGCTGATCCCCAAAATATGATGTAGATGGATGGGCATGCATTACATTTGGAGGACTTTGGGAAGGGCTGCCCCATGCCAATCCTGGGGGGATAGGCATAGTACCTTGTCCAGGGTTCCATTGACTGTGGAAATAATTTCCCCAGATCGAAATTCCTGACGAGGGAATAGATCCCTGCCATGAATTCCAAGGACCTGATGTGGAAGAAGTTCTTGGGTTTTCCCTCTGTGCAGGAATAGAGCCCTGCATAGGAATAAGTTTTTCAAAACCGAGGTTTCCCCCAGTTGAGAAAGAAGCTTATGAGAAGGTGTTGTTACCAAATGCACTGAACAAAGAAAATGGTGTCCAACCTACTGGCATATTATGCAAAGGTAGTCCTTGACTCCCCGCTCCAAATAAACTATGGTGTGTAGGTGGCCCGGCAGAAGGCTGATGCATGCCACTGAGAGAAGGGGACGAAGGAGGTATAGGGAAAGCATTAAAAGGAGCTAAAGTGCCCCCCATGTGGCCTTGCAGAGGAGAATTCGAGCTCCCTGCCCCAAGACCTAAAGTCTATGAAGTGGAGTGGGAAAGTACAGGACCTGTACTTGAGCTAGGCATCCCGTATGAGAGTGGAGGGCCTGTCGCACTTGGTGTGAAAGGGGTTGTGTCCACCGTCATAGACGGTATCAGACCACTGCACGAGGTAGAGGTGCTCAAGACCATGTTGGCTCAGACAAGAGATGGTGGGTTAGGAGGTGGAAACTCTCCTATGGTGACAACCATATTGGGAATTGAAGAATTGCCAGAAGGAGTAACAACATTTGTTTCCATTGTTGTGTGCGACAATGTCTGGCACTCGTAAGGATGAACTAGTACGATGATGGGTGTTGAAATATCAGTGGTTGAGGTTTCAACTAGACCAAGATATTTTTCTCTAAGGTCTAAAATGGTCGATTCCTCCAGATGTTGGATGGGCATAATTTCTTATGACCCAGTTTCTTCAAAAGACCCTTGTTGGTCTAGCTTCCACCTTAGTGGTGGCAGGGGTGGCTCCAGTGTAACTGGTGCAGGGGTGGCTCCAGTGTAACTGGTGACAAGCCCATAAGCCTTCGTGACTAGTGGAGCTCATGATCCTCCACTGTGTGAGAATATCAAATACACCCTAGGGATTTCTATTCGTTCAAAAATAACACACACTAAAAAATCCCCTACAAGACAAGACAAGCAAACACTAAACTAATTGGAAGAATAGTTACAACAACCAACACTAAACTAATTGGAAGAATAGTTACAACAACCAACACTAGAGCAACTTACTGGTGCAAGTGAACCTCGAACATGGAATCACCCTCCAGGTATACTCTGCAAAGCATGGCCTGATGTCTGTCCTAGGTACCACGGTATACCCCCGCAGTCACCTGTGTATGTCTCTTAAAATATAGGCAACTAGGTTTCCAGCACGCGAACAGTCACCAGGCGGGTATAGTCGAAAGTCGAGTAAACCACAATGAGCAGGGTATCGAGCTTGAAACCTGTCAAGCATATCAAGAGCAAGTGTTATGGAAGACAACTAAGGACCTCGAACGGATTCAAGACCCATGAAGCTCCGTGGCAAATGCAATCGACAGAATCCCAAGACAAGCCCTCTATATGTGTTCTTTGCTATGATTGGTCCATCTTTGGAGAGGTTATCTCAGCTACCTTTTCGCACACGACCTCGTTTTTATCCCCTGTGTTAGAGGGGGGTCCCAGATAACTTTCACGATCCTGGACTTTGACACTCCCTAACTCAGACTCCAATGTTCGATTTTAATGGCCTTGAAGAGTTTCCTCTCCAACCTAATTCAAGGCCCTAACCCAAAACTAGTTGGTTGACCCTACTAACATAAAAAATCTAATGAATTTTATATTTAGCCTTAATTTTTATGGCTTGTCTTAAGTCAACGGTTGTGAAAGTGAAACTAGTGATGTTTGAAAGCTGAGAACAAAAATAAACAGAAAGCTGGAAACAAAATATCTTCACTTAACTCAAATCTTAAACAAATTTTCAAACTTACAATTTTTTCTAAGATCTTTGAACAACAAACTCAAAGTATGATTTCACTCAACTACGATCTACTTATGATCTAAGTAAACCACCAATAACTTATGAAAGAAAAAAAAATTTCCCTGGCTACTAATGCAAAACAACACTTTTCAACCAATCAAAGAAAATAAAAGATTTTTTTTATTTGAAAGCTCACAAAGAAAAAATTGAAAAATATCAACAAGTCAAAACCAAGAAAAACTTTTGGCCTAAGAACAGATCACAAAGAGTCACTTTAAAAATCACACACAAGCAACTTGAAATTGGACTCTCACACTTGTCTAAAAACCCTATAAAAGAAAATTTTGAGGAAAATTTCTAACTGAAAAAGAAAGCTACTGTTGTGATCAAACCTAAGTTACTGACTACTATGACAGAGATCCAAAAAACTGAGAGGTATAACTCTTGTCAAAGGAAAGGATGACTACCCCACCTTCAACAAAAATTTCCACCACAAGCACACCGTTGATAGTTCAACAACAAGCGTGTGCATGCAAGTTGTGTAAAGTCAGAGAGCGTGTACATGCGTGTTGGACTTATACAGGCCATGTGTATCTCTAAAAATCTAAGGAAAATAAAAAGACAAGCAATCCAGACCAGGCAGAGACCACTGATACTGAGAACTAGGATCTCTTGAAGACTCAGACACTTACTGTAATAGAAAAAGAAAACAATTCAAGGAAAAAATTATAGAACAAATCAATCTGAGGTGAAACCTAAGCTATAGACTGCAAACAACAAAGACTAGCAAGAGTTCTAGAAAACCCCTAAGAAAGACAAATTCTGACAGGGGAGAGGATGACTGCCTATTTTAAAAGAAATTTTATGGAATCATACACGCAACTTTCACCTCCTCAGCTAGTGTGTACACACAGGCTGTGAGAATTTAGGGCACAGGTACATGCGTGCAGACCTTAAATAGGCCACATGTATGTCTGTGGGTCTTGGAAAAAAAAATTACAGTCAAGCAAAGAAACAAAGACAACTGGTATGGAAGACCAGAATCTCTGTTAGCTCAGACTTTTGCAGAAACTTTAAAAATAGGAAAATGAAACCAGTTCTTAAATATGCCCAAAAATATCTCCTGGAACCCTAGAGATCTCCCCAGTATGGTCACCAATTCTAATGTGAGTGGGAAATCCCTCTATAGACTAGAATTTAGGGTTAAATTATGCATTCAGAAAAACCTAAAGAATCCTACTTTCTACCGTCATCCCAGACCTAATCCCCATTGTCTTCAAGCAAATACCTAGTTAAGTGAGTGTACCTTGATTCAGACGTTTGATGTTCATCCTCCTTCCTGCTTGATAGCTCTCTGACAACAGCTCTCCTCCCAAGGCTGACCTACATTTACAAAAGATACAGAACAAACTCTACATGCATTTTACCTACAGATTAATGGGTTAGAGATTCAAATATGTATGCAATAAACTGTGAACACTTCATATGCCGGGATAGGAAAAATATTTCTTTATTACCAATGTTAAAAAGTCAACTTACAATGATGAATCTGGCCACTTCTCCTCAAACCTAGTCCCGGGATCCTCTTCAACTGTCCTCCAACTTCTTTTCTCTGTATCTCTTCCTGCACAAGTATGGCTAAAGGGTTGGGACAAAGGGAATATGGTGACTTGAAGTCG
>CBVK0100767747.1:0-14274 GCA_900067695.1 Picea abies | reverse complement strand
ACCATAGACATCCAAAAACCTAACCCTAGGAGATGAAGCGCTAAAAGTCAGGCGGGCCTCGTTTGGGTAAGTTAGTACATCAACTTCTCGGGGTCGTAACTTTTGCATACGATCTTCATTTTAGGCGCACGACAACGCGTTGGAAAGGTCTAACCGAGAAGAACAATTTCCGACTGGCCTAAGTAAGTGACTTTGGTAGTCACTTGAGCCCCAAATCCCAAAAAACGTCGTTTAGGGCCTCAAAACAACCCCGAAAGTTTGAAACCCAAAAAGAATGCTGAAAAACTGCCAAGGTGGAAAATTGTTTTTCGAGCCAGTGGAATAGATGGGTGGCCACCGATATCCACTTGGATCAATAATGTTTGGAGGCCAAGAGTTTAGAGTGAAATGTTTAAAACTTGACTAGAGTATATGTATAGGTATATGAAGAATTGATATTTATGAGGATTCATGTATAATGGTGTAAAATAAAGGGTTAGTATTTGGTAAAAAAGTAAAGAGCTTGAATTCCTGTATCAAACTGCAATGGAAATCTATACATTATTCACAATGAAGGTAACTATGCATGATTAAGTGTCAGAAGGTGGAAAGTTCTAGATATGCAAGGATAATAGTAGATGTATTACTTACTATATCTAGAAGTAGGGAAAACAATTCCCTCTTCAAACCATTAAGATAATGATCTAAAACCCATATAGATCAATGTTTGAGCTTGTCAAGATATGTTATTCCATCAATTTGATTCCTGAGAAAGATAACGTTACCAATACAAAATGTTAGCAGTGATTTGTATGTTTTTGTTTCTATATGTTGAAAGGTTGAGACCATATATTTGAAGTTATTATATGCCGTTGGCATTAGACATTTTCTATTAAATAAGATTTAAGGATACTGGGAGGTAATTCTTCACACCCATTACCTATTTTTTTTTACCCAAATCATATATTTATATAGGTAGGTTTTTTTTTTAAACCAATTTGGTAATTGTCAATTACAATGTGGTCATTATCTTGAGGCTTGATTCAGTTTTTTTAGTAATTGTGTAGTTGACAAATGCAACATTTTATTACTTATAGTGGAACATAGATTGTGTCAAGGAGTCATGAATGTGAAAAATGTTATTAGGAAGTATTGCCCTCATTTGAATGAGACCAATATCTTCATAGAAAAGAGGCTAGTAGAATTTCAGGGTGATGTAAAAGGGTACCTTGCATGTGCTTGTAAAAATCATAGAAGCTTTGAGCTAGGAGATTGAGTGGTAGAACACATTTTGTTTTATGAGATCCTAAACATGTGGGATATTATGTATGGTTTTAAATCATGTTATACCACAACCAACAAATGGGTTGATTCAATAAAGATAAGTATCAGGATGATTGTGAGAGGGGTGGAAAAGAAACCATGATGTGTTCCATGTTTATGATTCTTTATCATGGTAATAAACTGAGTCATTGCAATGCTAGATGATAGGGTATTGTTGAACAAACCAATACCCATACTAGACCGTAGTAATCACCAACTTCAATGATATTTGGTGCAATGACTTAAAAATACAAGGGTATAGTTAATGTAGTCCTAGTTCCACTACTTGGGAGGATGTAGTTGCGATTCGTCAACCAATTCCTTACCTATTTTGAAACTTCGAGACAACGTTTAATTTATGAGGGGGTGTATGTAGTGCCTCATTTTACATGATTACTATTATAAACCAAAAATATTCTTTGAGGGTGTTTGTTCACAAATGATCTGATTATTGACTTTTATTACGACGATCAGACACAATTTTAATTTGGATTGATTGGTTTTAAAATGTGAAAAATGTTCAAAATAAATGCACGAGATGCTTAGATAAATATTTTTATGCAATGATATGATAAATAAATAATGATGATTAGTTCAGTTGATGAGTTTACATGAGACTTAGTTATATATTAATCGCAGTTGTTACTAATAACTTCCTAAGTGTGATATGGAACTTAAGGATACGTTGACGTGAGCATCATCGACGAGATTCCGGGACTTCAAATCGAGTCAGGAAGTAGTACTTATGTTTTGTATAATGGATTTGAATGATGAAAATACCTATGAAAAGGTTTATGAATGTAGGTACATGGAATATGCTTGATATTTGACTCACACATGGATAACAAGGTTGTATAGAGTAAAAACCAGGTACTATCAAGAGAGGGGGAATGTCGTCCTTGGTTCCACCTACTAGCACTCCTACCATGGTCGCAGTTGAAAAGTGTGGGACACTTTTGCTCAATGGTTTCACATTTCCATGAGGGTAGGCCACATATTCGGTCACTCACGAAGATTAACTGAGGGGTATACGATAAGGTATAAGCCTTATTCCACAACATCCATTAGTTTTCCAATAGGGGCAACACCAAGAGTTAATAATGTCTCCACAGTTGCCTCAATTTTCCCATTACTTAAGATCGAATACTTGAAGGGAATGTATGCATGGAACCCTTGGAGTACATCAAGTAAGTCTCGAAAAGCATGACATGCATGACACCCTTGGTATCCTTATGAAAGATGAAATGAAAGTAAAAGTGAAAAATAGGTTAAGGGCATAGTACAAAGAAAATTAGTCTTAAACCTGAGAAATAAGGAAAGAAAAAAATAAAATTTAATAGACTAAATAAGATTTTGCATTACTAACCTTTGGTAAAGTCAAAGTAAAATAAAATTAGTTAGAAAGTAGGCTTGAGTTATAATTGGTGCATGCTTTTATTTTTAGCTAATTAATCAATAGGGAATTTTCATTTCATGGGAACTATTAAGCATTGAGAAAATCTAAGAGTCAAGAAAATATAAGAAATACCTAGAAGAAAATCTATGAGCCAAGAAAGCTAGGAAACATCTAGGAGAAAATCTAAGACTAAAAAAAAGATGGGAAACATCTAGGAGAAAATCTAAGAGTCAAGAAAAATTTGGAAACATCTAGGAGAAAATTTAAGAGTAAAAAAAAGCTAAGAAACATCTAGGTGTCAAGAAAAGCCGAGGAATCTTGAAGAAAAGCTAAGAAACATCGAGGAGTAATTTTTGGAAGTCAAGAAAAGTGGGTGAGGGAAATGATTTATTTCAAATTTTTAATTGGTAATTTCATGTGCGCTTGGGCATGTTATAAAAGGAAGGTCTTGGGAAGGAGGGGACTTCTCACACCCTATTGTTGGATAGTTGTTGTAACGACAATAGATCTTGAGAAATTTTATTGAGAGTTTGGATATTGATGTGATTTTTGAGGTGGGAACCTCTAAACTTGCGAGCTTGAACATCAATCTCTTGCTAGCATTAATTGGTATCTATACAACCCCATTGCAGCTTGGGGGCCTTGGGGAAGAAAAGTACACACATGTGTTGGTAGGGTGGTTAACCTGTGGATCAATCCAATGATTGGAAAGCTCTTGTGAAGTTGACGCAAAGCTCTAACAGAGTTGATGCAAAGCTCTGATAGATAACCCAAAAACTGTGGCAGCCATCCTCCACTGATGGTAATCTTGGTTATATATAATTTGGAAATTTTGTTGTCATCATACAATGTCATTGCGTTACTAAGTTACTAAATGTTCATTGTTGATGTAACCTAATTAATTAAATGTTTTATTTGAAGGTATTCATGTGATGATTATAATGTCAACTTACAGTTAAAGTGGTTTTATTTATTTATTTAATCAAATTCGAATTTAGGGATTGAATCTCCGTTGGAACTCTAATTAAACTGCAATATGAAAAATTAAAATGGAACATGGTTACGATTTTAGAAATTGGGTTGGGGTTATAAATTATAATAGAAAAATAAAATGTATATACTCTGTTTTAAGATTTTGTTACTCTTTCGATATAACAACGTTTAGTTTTTTTGGGGTTATATTTCCTTGATTCTTTTGAAATTATTTTGCGGTTCCTCCCAAGGTTATCTATACACTTTGAAATTTAAGAATAAGTGAGATACGACGATTACAATAATCCCTCTACTCATCGTCTTATTAAAATTTAATTTTGAAATTGAAAAAGTATTAAATACTACATCTTAAATATGTAAAAAAGGTATACTTAAATATATATGGTTGGAAAAATATATATACTTAAATATTTTAAAACACCATAATATCTTCTTTATTTGTGAATCTTTTAATCAATATATTTATTTGTTTAAGTACGATTTAAATTTGAAATTGAAAAATATTAAATACTACCATCTATTGCAATGTATAAATTATGTATTGCCATAACCATGAATTTTAAATATGTTAGGATATAAGTACAACCTTATTATCAATAAGTGAAGGTTATTTCATATTCTAATTTATAATTAGTAGGTTCAGTTACATTTTAGTATTCTTTTTGTAATGATTCATTACATATTGTGTAAATAATGTACAATTTATTATTAAAGAATATTTATAAATGAATAAAAGGAATTATAATAAAATGTTAGTAAATTAATATTTACATTTAAAATGGTTATATATGTTAGATCTAGTTCAAATAAATAAATTAAATTGTTTTAGTTAATTAAATAGTAAATTAAAAAGGAGGAAATTTGATTGACGAGAATGTGTAATAATGCGAAAGATTAACGAAATTATTATGTAATTTGCACAACCTTGTATCAAGTCGACGAAACATAGGAGATTAGGTTATTGCTATATAATTACTACGACTAAAGTATGTTTGCAATCTAAAACATGATCATAAATGCACCATCCTATTGTGCTGCAAAGGATGACCTATCGCATCTAAGAAAATCTGTTCTCATATATTTGCATACTTAACTGAACTGATAAGATCACATCATAATAAGTACTACATGATAATTAATAAAACAAGTTCTTATATCCTTGAAGTAAACATGTAAGGCAATGACACTTATGCTCTATTCAATTGAGTCAAAAAATTAATTTAAAAAATGACACATCGTGAGGTTAATTTAGAGGGGTGTTACAAGTGGTGTTGGGCTTGAACAAGAATTCTGGGCAGAGGCAGTCGACATTGCAAAATATTTGGTAAATAGGTCTCCTTCATTAGTGCTAGTCGACTCGACTCCACATGAGGTGTGGTTTGGTAAGAAGCCTTCGCTTTTACAATTTAGAGTCTTTTGTTGTAATGCATTTGTGCATGTTCCCAAGGAAAAGAGGAAAAAGTTGGACAATAAGGTAGTCATGTGTATTTTCATTGGCTACAAGGATGGAATGAAATGATATAAGCTATGGGATCCAGTATCGAGGAATTTTTTTTATAGTCGAGATGTGATCTTCAAGGAAGTCGGACGAACTTCCAAGTCTGAAGAGGTTCAAATGGAGAAAGAACTAGAGAAGTTGGTGTTTAAAATGAGGAAAGAAGAACACGATTCATATGAGTCAATTGAATTAGATGAAGAGGTGGAAAAATCGACTCTAGTTGTAAGGAGGTCTAAACGAGTAAAGAAACCAACTGAAAGGTACAATCTGCTTGATTTCCATTTTGTGTTTGTGTTATCTACCACTAACGAGGAGCCCAAGTTGGTTAGGGAGGCAGTCGCCTTGACAAAGGGTAAAATTTGGAAGGACGCCATGGTTGAAGAATGGAATCTTTACACAAGAATGAGACATGGGATTTGGTCGAGCTATCTAATGGAAGGAAACTCGTCGGTAGAAAGTGGGTGTTCAAGAAAAAATTGAATGTAGCAGGTCAAGTCGAGAAGTTCAAGGCTCGACTAGTAGCGAAAGGGTATTCCCAAATCAAGGGAGTCGAATTTGGTGAGGTTTTTTCCCCAGTTGCAAAATTAAATTCCATTAGAGTACTAATGTCTCCAACTGCAACATTTAATATTGAGATAGAGCAAATGGATGTGAAGACAACGTTCCTACATGGGGACCTGGAAGAAGAAATATACATGAAACAATCTGAAGGATTTGCAGTAAAGGGAAATAAAGTGTTAGTGTGCAAAATGAATAGATCCATTTATGGTCTAAAGCAATATTCACTAAGGATGTGGTACCAAAAGTTTGATACATACATCCTTAGTTTGGGATTTGTGAGAAGCAAGGTTGATCACTATGTGTATTCCAAGGAAAAAGGTGGTTGTTTCATATATGTAGCGTTGTATGTCGACGACATGTTGTTGGTCGAAAACAACCAGATGTTATAAAGGAGGTGAAGATGCAACTATCCTTCAAGTTAGACATGAAGGATCTCGGTGCAACAAACGTCATTCTAGGAATGGAGATCAAGAGAGATTGAGAAATTAAAAAGCTTTGGTTAAATTAGAGAAAGTATATTAAAACATTCTGGAAGCATTTCAACATGCAGGATTGCAAACTGATCAAGGTACCAATTCTTGTGGGAACAAAGCTAATTGTTGAACAATGTCCAAAGACACAAGAGAAATAGAGGACATGGCACATGTTCCCTATGCTATTGTTGTTGGTAGTTTGATGTATTCAATGGTCTATAGTCAATGAGATATTGCTTATGTAGTGGGATTATTATGAAAATACATGTCAACACCTGGGAAAGAGCACTAGACCACTGTCAAGACAGTGTTCAGGTACTTGTGTGGCACAATAGAATATGCTATATGCTACCAAGGGAAACTTGAAAATGAGATGGAAGTAAATGTACATGGCTTTGTCAACATCGACTAGGATGGATATCTAGATCGACGAAGGTCGACCAATGGATATGTGTTCAATTTGTTCAATGGAGCAATATGTTGGAGAAGTAAGTGACAAGTGATCGTATCGTTGTTGGCAATAAAAGTTGAATACATGGAAACCACTCATGTAAACAAAGAATCCATATGGATAAATCGACTATGTTCAAGGATTGGGTTTGAGCAGATAACTATGAAGATAAATTGTGACAGTCAAAGTGCAATATTCCTAGCAAAGAACCCAACTTACCATTCCAGGACGAAGCATATTGACGTACAATACCATTTTGTGAGAGACATGGTGGAAAGTAAGAAGGTGTTGTCGGAGAAAGTAGACACACTGGAAAACATAGCAGACTCTTTGACTAATTCTGTGAGTGTTGTGAAGTTCTCTTGGTGTAGAGAGGCAATGGGAATTACTACCCTGGGTCTGTGATAGAAATTTCAGGAAACTCTTGTTTCAACAAAGAAGAGAACAAGTGGGATAATGTTGGGTTGTTATATTATTTGCAATGAAATTCTAGTTGAGGTGAATCGACTGATGGTCGAATTCGAGGTGGATTGACATCAGGTCGAAGTCGAGGTAGATCAAAAACAAGTAGAAGGTTAAGGAAGTTGACCAGGTAAAGTCCAATTCGAAGATATCGATGACAAGTCAACTAACAAGAGGTCTAAGTGCAGGCGTGAGACGACCGACTAGAGACCAAATGAAGGTCAACTAATAAACCCGACTTGGAGTCGACTGTAATAGAATATCAGAATTTGTGAGATTTGTAGCCAATGATATGCATGGACCTGTAACCATTTTTTGGGCGCCAAGATTTAAGTTTTTTCCTATTGTAAATCCTATAAACAGGTGCATTGTAAGGTTGTAAAGGCTACTCTTTTAAGGTGATCATAGAATACACTTATGTAGATTAATGCATGTGTAGTTGTAGGTTGTTGTTCATGTATATGTAAGCCGAATTGGATACAGGGTTGTCCTTGCCTATGCAAGGAGGTATGATGTCGATTGTGTCTTAGGTGTGGACCAAGGTTAGACATGTAACCTTTTATTCTAATTGAATAAGACAATAAGAGAGAAGAATTTGACTCTTTCTTCAAACGAAATTTGGGGTGGATCTGCTTTATTGGGACTGTTGGCACACTTCTTCAAGTCTTTCTTCCAAAGAAACAAATTGATCGACATTGCGCCCGGGAAATTAGTTCCTACTTGGAGGAACGACCGTCAAGGAATACATTACATTGCTAAGCGCTTGGATAGATCAGCCATTTCTGAGGACCTGCTAAAATATGTTGGTATCTTCAGAGTCTGGGTTGAATATCCATATGTCTCTGACCATGTGCCGATTCTCTTACAACTGGATCTACCGCCCTTATTCAAAGCTTATCCTTTAAAGTTTAATCTTGTGTGGCTTATTGAGAAGGATTTTATCCATTTGGTGACAGAATTATGGAAAGATCCTAAGTTTTTCTTAGAAGCTGGCAAGCAAAAACGATTGGTGTGGAAACTCAAAGATTTGAAAATAATTACTAAAAGTTGGCAAAAGAAACACAAAAAGGAAAAGACTGCCATACTGGTGAGCTTAGAACATGAGATTTCTTACAGGACAAATCATTTGCAGGAGGGTTTATGTAATACTATGTTGGATGTATATTTACTAGATCTGGAAGCTGAAAGAAACCTTCTGCTAAAACAATCAGAGGAGCTACGACGCCAACGAAGTCGAGCGACTTGGCTGAAGAGTGGTGACTTAAAAACCATATTTTTTCACAATTACACAAACTATAGGCGTAACAATAAGTTCTTTTGGGAAATCAAAGATGACACAGGTGAAGTTTTCAGAGGGCAAGAGAACATTAAAAAAGTGGCGTTGAAGCACTTTAAATTTTTTACACTCACCAGAATGAGATTTCAACAATTGATCAGATTAAAGTGGTCTCTTTATATCAGTGTATGGTGGACAATACAGAAGCTAGAATACTTTACAAGCCTGTTGAAAAACAAGAAATATTTAAGGTACTAAAAATTTTCAAAGTAGACAAGAGTCCTGGCTCGGATGGATGGACAGTGGAGTTTTTCAAGGAATTTTTTGATTTAGTTGGAGATGATCTATTGGAGATGGTGGAAGAATCCAGATTAAAAGGTTTTATGCTTGGAGCATTAAATTCAACTTTCATAACACTGATACCCAAAGTAAACAAACCCAAACTGTTTGGGGATTTTAGACTGATCTCGCTTTGTAATCTATGTTACAAAATCACTTCCAAGATTATAGCGGATAGATTAAAACCTATTCTAACGAGATCGCTCTCTGAAGAGCAGTTGGGCTTCCTCCAAGGAAGACAGATTCAGGACGCCATTGACACTGTCTATGAATGCATACATAGTATAAAGAGGAAGAAGGCCCTGGTGTTAAAATTGGACTTACAAAAAGCATATGACTACATAAATTGGGATCTACTCCAATTAATTCTACTTCAAATTGGGCTTGGACAAAATATGACAAACTGGATTATGGGATGTGTTGTCTCCACTACTTTCTCAATTCTGATAGTTTTTTAAAAGTGAAAGAGGTATCAAACAAGGTTGTCCGCTTTCGCCTCTTCTTTTTATCTTGGTTATGGAAGCACTGAGTTTACTATTGAAAGATAGTCAGAATGCAAGGTTATTGACTGGTGTGAAAGTTTCACAAACAATGAGGATCTTGCACATACTCTTTGTAGACGATGTGGTCATTATGACCAATGCAATCATGCAAGAATGGTGGGAAATCGACAAGCTCTTGAAGTGCTTCTGTTCATCATCGGGCTTAGCTATAAATGCTACAAAATCTACTTTTCATAAGGCTGGATTCACTGATCGATTGGGTGATAAATCAATTGATGAGTCAAGTCAAGCTGACGGTTAAGTTGAAGGATGAAGTGGTCAGATGGGAAGGTCAAATGGTTAATCAACAAGAGGTCGAGTGGCAACCAACTGAAGACCGACTCGATAGTCGATTGGTAGTTGATTGTAACAGAATCCTGAGATTCATGGGATTGCATCCAATAATATACATGGATATGTAACCATTTTTGGGCTCCTTGCTTTAGGGTTTTGCATGCAGTAAATCTTATAAATATGGCAGATTGTAATTGTAATAAGTTGGATGTTGCTAATAGTAGCCTGGTTATGTATATGCAAGCCAAATTGGCTGTCGGGTTGTTCATTTGTAAAACAAGAGATTAGGATGACGATCATGTCTTAGGTGTAGACCAAGGTTATTCATGTATCTCTTTATTCAATGAATTAATAATACAACAAGAGAGAAAGATGCTCAAGGAATGCTAGTTTTCCTAGTTAAGGGTTTCCAGGGAAAAATCTCTATGTATTGTGTGTGTTTGTCATTTATTGTCTACCTAAATTTGTCTTCTCTTTCCTAGTTGGCTTAGTGCGAGGATTGTTTTCTATACACTACTCTCATTGCTATTTATTATCCAATTTGGATACATTGGGATGTTGTTCGACACCTGTAAGTGTCAAAATTGGCTAGTGGTCTCCCAAACCATCGGATACATGGTATCAAGTGGTTAGTTGTCATCCCAAACCAACAAATTCAGAGACCACTTCAGTGATTCAATGATAGTAAAGTGGCGATGTAATGATCCCAAGCCAAATTATGGCATGGAATCACTAACTACCACTGGTTTGTGAACGTGACGGTGTTTATTGAGCTATTAAGTGCATACAAGATTCATTCAATACATGAAGATCATCATACATTCAAGATATAGAAGCACAAGCAAAGATCTGAAGTTAAGGGTTTCCAGGGAAAAATCTCTATGTATTGTGTGTGTTTGTCATTTATTGTCTACCTAAATTTGTCTTCTCTTTCCTAGTTGGCTTAGTGCGAGGATTGTTTTCTATACACTGCTCCCATTGCTATTTATTCTCCAATTTGGATACATTGGGATGTTGTTCGACACCTGTAAGTGTGAAAATTGGCTAGTGGTCTCCCAAACCATTGGATACATGGTATCAAATGGTTAGTTGTCATCCCAAACCAACAAATTCAGAGACCACTTCAGTGATTCAATGATAGTAAAGTGGTGATACTACATGTTCACCAATTTGTAGAAGACACCAACTTCCTCTTGCTAAATTACTTGGAAAATGATCATATTATCAAGTAATTAGGAATTGTTTAGATATAGGAAGCTGTCCACTTCTAAATTTCATCTCTCTTCCAATTCATTTCAAATGAACCATCCAACATCCAATTTTGATGGTTTTTTAGGTAGATCTATTAAAGCTCAAATCAAGAATTTTTGAAAGATCAAACATATCAACTTTTGCATTAGTGTTTATTGCTTAGCTAGTATATATATATACAAACTTTTGATTAGGAGGGGATGTTAGCCCATGGATTACCTTACCAATCACTAAGGCTTCATGTCATCTTTAATTGTATAATTCATTTAGGAATATAGTGATTTATCTTCAAATAATGACTAAGTAAGGTAGTTGGGATTGCCTATCCTAATCACCATGCAAGGTTTTAGGATCTAGATCAAATATATCTATGAGGTGGCATCATCCATTGTACTATATATTTGTAGTATTGAAGTGAATACAATTGAGTTGGCTTAAAAAATTTATGTCATTTTCTTTTCTATATTGTATCACATACATGACACACCTAATGGTGATATGATGTATCTCTAAACTATTATTTTGTGATGGACCATCTTCCTCAAGTTCCCTATATCTTAGCCTATATGTGTGAATTCTTAAGAATGCCTATCACTTTGGTAGGACCCTTTGTTTCCTTCTTTCATTTTGTCTACAACCCTCAATCATCAATTTGGATTAGTTTAACCCTCAAGTCACTTGTTTGGGTTACTTCCTAACTTTGTGGGTGTGATTGGGGGTGTAAACCCCCTTTTGGATCCATAATCACTTATGATGCTTAATTTTAGGTCAACATCTATCCAAATCCATTTTGGGATGCTATTAATGGACTCAAAGAGAGTTGAACTTGCTTAACCCTACTTGATCTCTTGGTGGTAAGTGTGATATGGATTCCTAAAAGGGTATAGCTTGTATGATCCACAACATGCGTAATATAGAGTCATTTTTTAAGCCCACAATATAGTCTTAATGAACCCATGGTACTAAGTCAAATTATGTGGTATGACTATTCTATACAAATCAAACCCTTCAACGACTCACCTAACATACACCTATGCCTCAAGGTCATTTCCTTGCCTATTTATACTATTTAATTCCTCTATGTAGGAAGTGTTCATGACACATTTTCCTCTTCTCATTATCTTGTTGGTATTGCCTTGAATTTGCAACACATATTGACTTAGTTCTCTTCCATCTCTTCCATGGTCTTGGGCCACTCACACCTGTCATCCCCATAACATCTACAAGGACCTCTTGTGATTATCTTGTCTTGAAACTTTAATGTTTATTGAGTCATCTGAGGGAATTTTGTTGGCAAAGTTCCATTCATACTTGGATGTTTCAACCTTAAAAACTTTTGCAAAGCAAAGATTAGAGTCATAACTTTGTGCCACAAATCCCTATCAAGGTTATTTGACAAAGTTTTTCTCTATCATGTGTCATGTTTACATCACTTTTTGTGTTATGATTTTGCATCACGTTTCCATTGTAATATGTCACAAACTCAACACACAAAACCATCAACACTAAAATCACCCTGTTATTTCCTCTAGATTGGACCTCTGCAAACATTTCAACAACCAAGTCAACATTCTTTGCTCTTTGGACAAGAATAATCAATTTGGAGTACTCCTTTAAATATATTGAAATGTTAGATCAGATCATCTTTGTTTCCAATTGAATACTTGAAAGGAAGTGACATCAATCACTAAATATTTTCAGGGCAAAAATATGAGTTTTATGATTGCAACTCTTATGCTTATGCAAAGATATCAAGATAATCGTTGAATTTCCATGATTGAAAATTAACTATTTTAGTAGAATGCAAGTTTTGTAGTTAATAAAATAAATATTGTTAGTGATCAAAGTATTGAAAAGGGAAAGAGAATAAGCACCTCTAAATCTAGCCGATGGTTTGATTCTAAACTATTTGGGAATTGGAGGAATATCCTACTCTTGAGAACATTAAATATGGAGGCTTCTTAATCTAAGACATATTTGATTTCTTTAGAGCTAGAAGCACTTATCAATGCATGTAGAATTAGCTTCAAGGTAATTTCTCTTTTACCTATCTCATCATTGAAATTTAACCTTTCATTTTAGGCTTGTCACTTTCCATTTGGTTCCTCCTTTGAATTCAACAATGATGATGCACCACCATACACTAAATCATTCTCAAGCATGTGCCCCCGACAACTTTGACTTTCAGGGGGTTTGTCATCATCAAGTTTGTATTTGCAGGTGGTGCAATACTTAAAGGAATTGTGATGTTGATACAAATCACTAACAACAAGTGAGGGGGTCCTTGTAAATGACCTACTAATGTCTATGACACTCTCTATAAAAGAAAATAAATAATTTTCTCTTGGTGGAATTGGGTGAATACTACTACCATGGTTGCAGTGATGGGACTTCTTCTTTTCTTGGAACCCATAAAATCTCAAAATCAACTTCCAAATGCTTCCAAAACCCCTAATGGTTATTTTCATGGCTACAAATACTTCCCAACTCTCTTTTTTTCAAATCCTTCAACTATTGTGTAGACACACACGATCAACTACTACTACCACTTACACTGATGCCCACCATACCAACACACGTGATCAACTATTACTACCAATTACACTAATACCCACCATACCATCATTAGATGAAGCTTTTATTATTTTTTTTTGCATGTTTTTCCACCCCGTTTCTTGTGTTCCTTGGCTGAACTTTTTTCAAAGAAAACAAATATCCTAAAATAGTTTAGATACTTGTACCATTTTATTTCAATTTCACATCCACCAAATTCATGGCTCTAAAGGCATATTGCAATTGGATTAGATGGATTTGTCTTGGATAATGGATGGCAAATGACAATGGATAAAATGGGTTCAAGACCATGGAATTATTTCATGAAATCCTAACATCTCTATTACGTTAGGATTTTGTTTTTTCTTTTGTGTGGGATTTATATGATAACATATGTAATTATTGTTTGGAAAAAAATTGTTGATTTTCTTTACATTAATTTCTTCCGAATTTTGGAAACTACAATCATTGTATTAAAAAGAAAAGGCATTTAAAATTTGATACAAAAGGTTATGATGGTTAGAGGAATTTAAGATTGATACAAAAGGTTATCATAGTAAGAACAAATTGTTTTATCATTATACTTCAATTGTTTTAGCATTATACTTCAAGTTGAAAACTCAAGTGTACTTTTTATTTGCTAAAATGAGTTAAACAAAGTTACCAACTTAATGAGAACTCTCTAGAGTTTTTGTTTTTTTAAAGTGGTTATGTGTAGCTCCGAATCAAAAAGTGGTGCTATTGGTAGCACCCTTTTTTGCAGGGATACTTTTAAGGATGAAAATTTATATTAAAATGTAGAAACATGCTAATATTACTAGTCCTTAATATGGAAAATGTAAAATGTTTGGTGATAGTTTTGTAAAAATATTCAAATTTCTAA